>JAKNSH010265240.1:0-21301 GCA_027790015.1 Cymbopogon flexuosus
CAAGTGTCACACTGCGACGAGAATGGTGGTGCAAGGTGCCCTGGCCAACCTGAAGGATCGGTGGCAAGTGCTCAAGGGAGAGCTGTGGAGGCCGGACAAGCACCGGCTGCCCAGGATCATCTACGCTTGCTGCTTGCTCACCAACATCATGATCGATCTTGAAGATGCCGTGAGGGATGGGATGCCGGCGTCCCGCAACCATGATGACGGCTACAGGCAGCAGATCAGCAATGTGGCAGATGACAACGCCGTCACTCAGAGAGACCTGCTCTGCCAGTATGTCAGTCGGCTCGGCTGCCAATCAACGGAATGATTATTACCATTCAATATCTTCCTCTGCCACTTCCCACTGACATGAATTGAAGGACACCGACAGCTTATACAATTGTAAGGTGAAATTTGTTTATTTTGGATATGATAATTTTAGGCATTATTTGATAAAAAAAAGGCATTAGTAGACTGAAATAGTGAAATTTGAAGACAATGTAAGCTTGTGGAATGTTGCTTTAATATCTCAGCGTAGACATGTATACTAAACCAGGTACTCCAGCCGGAGGTTTCTGTCAATCTTGGATATTCTGGGTTCGATCAAATTGTAACCGGCCGACAAGATGCTGAACATCTTGTTCCTCCTTTTATAGCAAAGTTAGCAACACAAGCAGTTGTGAAAGCAAACTCGTGTTACTGAAAGAAATATCTGCTGCATCCTTCAGGCCATTCCTGCGTACGTGCTGACGAAATTCCCAGTAGACAAATTATTTCGGTAAACTAATCACATTATAAACATCAGAGATTGTGAATTTGATGTTGCTCACGCGACACCGAAACTGTATCAGCCTGCCTGGTTTCTTCTTGGCTTTCAGTAGTACATACACATCCTAGTCTGAAATAGAATGGGCTCATGGATTATGCATTATTCTACATACTGAATAGTACAAGGGTGGGAACTGCCGAACTGGATTGGCATATATATAACGAAAAGTAAACGTGAATACATTTGAATATCTTGTCTCGATTTGCTGGATGTAATTACTGGGAAAGTAGGCTAGATGACTCGAGGATGGTCGTTCGCCTGAACATTTCATGGGAATATTGCAGACATGACGCAGAAGAGAAAAACAAAACACTTCTGCTGCAACGGGTTACGCCGGCCACCGTGCAAACATCTGACGGTCAAAAAGGATATATTGTTTTTGCACTTATATAGGTGTTATAATACGGTTTTCATTGGCAGAGTAGAGGGCACAAAAATATTGTCTGTAGATATCACCGTAGCTAGCACAAGTGCATATATGCTTGCATTGTTCATTTGTTCTTCAGTTCTTCTTCATTAACAGTAGCGACGTGATCAAATACTGTACGCCGGGAAAGCATCGTGCACATCCTGAACAACCTGAATGAATATGAAACGGAGTGAAGCTAAACTCTGACGAAACTAAGAGTGCTACGTCATCTCTGACGATAATTGTTAACTCCATCCAGGGTTAATTGTGACAGGTGCATGAATTGCTTGATTTGATATGAGTCATCAACATGTTGTAGTAGAAACTCGCAGGTCTCTCACTATCTTTCCGCAATTAGGAGTCAACTCATCATCTATGGTATGCACATGGTGTTGACTGTCTTGCAACTCGCTGTCACTGCAAAAACTGCTAGTGTGTAAAAGGCAAGGAGAGAAGTGGATATTCCCGTAGCGATCGATCGATGGAGCTGAGGCATTGACCCGTGTGACACCGTTTCTGTGAAAAAATCAAAGAGCTTACAGGGGCTTGATTCCACATCTCTTCTTCCCAAGTCAAAATCATCGGGGGACATGTGATGTGCTTTCCAACTGCGCTCTTGACTTCCATGCCGCTAAGCTCCCTTGTTCTACTGAATCACTTTGTGGGATGGCATCATCGGATCAGCAGGTCGCTGTCTCTGCCTGCAACATGTAATTAGTATATTTACTTTTCCTTTTACTAGTAACTTTCTAGCATTAGTACACAGCTCCATCTTGGATTTGGAATGTGTGCCCGTTAAATAAAGGGACGGGTAGAAAGAAGAAAATGTGTATTTTCAACGGTCATTAGTCGATGGATTAAGTCGTGCATCGTGATGATTGTGAATGAATTAGCAAGAGAAGTCGTCTCGTGTGTCTCTGGAGCAAGTATATGTACTATTCCTCCGCTCCTTTGACGACCTAATTTTCCTTGAAATTTCGCGTGGGTGAATGCTGGTTATTCCGTCAGCCTGGCAGAGTACAAGTGTACAAGCGATGCAAGCAACCGGACATCTGTACCACTAACAATTCCACAGGTACCTAGTGTAGAAGTCAAGCGATTAAATATACGGAGCTGACTTTTTTTGCAGTAGCGATCGATCGTGCACGGTGTGCGCGCACCCAGTGCTTGCAGCTGCTACTTAGCTAGCAACGATATATAGGAAAGTGATGCAGTCATATGCATTGGCCCCATATATGACCTGGCCAGATTAGATTACTCGTCGGCGGGGTCTATGCGTCGTCATATATAGATTAATCCAACAAAGAGACCGGTCGCGAGAGAATTGGGGTGATTCGTGCCGTGCTTAACCATTATTGGCAGTCGAGTCGTCGTAGTAAGCCCGAGTCCAATATCTTGTTCAGATTACGCACTCGTGATTATAAGATTGCTCGTTGTGGTTTGTGTGGGAAGATTAAGCAGGAGTAGTAGTGGTTGGTGTGGATGGTGATGGAACTATAGCAAGGACCCGTGCACGCCGGCTGCACTACTGCACGCTGCAGCAGCATGAGTCTTGCAGGCGACGGGCGGGTTGTTCTGTTGTGTGCATGCATTACAAATTGAAGTTCAGCTTTTGGGGCACCGGATTTCAACACATATATGCATATGAAGCCTTGTTTAGTTTCCAAAATTTTCTCTTAAATTCACTATGAAAAAAAGATTCCCTACCACATCAAAATGCCGGCATATGCAGAGTACTAAATGTAGATGAAATAAAAAACTAATTGCATAGTTTGGTTGTACTTTGCGAGACGAACATTTTGAGCCTAATTAGTCAATGTTTGAACAATTTTTACCAAATACAAACAAAATGCTACAGTATACTACAGTACAGTACAGAAACAGTGATTTTGATGCTCCAAAATTTAGTAACTAAACAAGGCCTGATACTCATGCTGCGACCGACGACATGACCACTGCTGCCTGAATATCATGCTTAATAGTACGATGAGGACCTATAGAAATCAACCTTTTAAATTTTCCTTTTGGTTCTGAGCGCCTTTTCAAAACCAAACAACCACGAAAATACATGTGATGTATTTGTCACAGCTAATAAAATTCACGTGTTTTTGTCACATGTGTGTTAGAAAAAGTTTGGTCAGGTATGTGATGGGTAGGAGGAATGGGGAAAATGCAGAGCTTTTCCCTCCCTTTTTGTATTAGCTGAGTCCATGCATCATTCTCACATCTCACTCAGTTTCTTCGAGTACAGAATAATTGGTCAAATCGTTGTTCGTACCGTACGTTTTACCTCCAAGACGGCAACACCAGCACTGCAATCTCTTCTACCTAACGATGCTGGTACCTGTTGCAAGCAGCGTCGGTACTCATCAGTAGTGGTAGTAGTTCAGAATATATGCCACGTACTGCAGGACCAACCAAAACTCGCAGCTAGCTCAGCTCTCAGGTTCATTTTTCCGCGTGCTACAATCTACGTGGCTGGATTATATTAGCTGGCCCGCATACAATAGGCCGGCGTCGACTGAAGTTAGGTGCATCACCTACTACGATTGGTGGTCGATGATAGATCGTCGCGAAAAAACCCATAGTATATAGTTTTTTTAAGGAGATTTTACGAGACCTTTTGAGGCACCTGGTGCCGGTGGTGTAAAGCTAGATTGAGCACACGACGGCGAACGCGTTGACACTTGACTCAGCTATACTAGCTTTTTTTGGTAGTTGGTGTGCGGAAAAGATTACACTTCACATTCGCGGAAGCATAGCTTGTTGCTGGAAAGCTACTGCGCCTTTTTTTTTTTTGACGAGCATAAGCAGCATTTTTTTTGTTGAAAAAAAAACATAGTATGTATGGCCACGATGGACTGATTAATTAATTAAGGGTAGCGTGATTGATCAAGCATGGATTGGAACAGCATTATTATTCCCTGTCAAATGAAGTTAGTTGGCAGTATGACAATGAGTTAACGAATACTAGTATAAGTTGTACCGACTCCGGTTCGAGTCAGATGCCTCCAGTTTACCGGCATCCGGCCCATCCAGGCTAGGAAAGGAACAGCAGTAACAAGTCTACGAGAAAGTATCACCTATCACGTGCTGCTCTCGTGTTCTGGGGAAAAAAACTGAACTATCTATCTAGTATATCCAGGGCCATCTCTACAAATTTAAAGATAGTATATATCACTCCTGTCAAGTCTCCATCTTTTGCTTTTGTTTGCAAACATTTCTTTTTCTTTTGCGTGAGTGAACATATATCATTGCATCATTTATCCAATCCAGGGAGCTTTCTCGAACTCTTCTTACTCGCGCTGCCGCCAACTTCTGGGTCGTTCACCCTCTTTTTTTTTATGCGAGACTTCTGGGTCAGATAATCTGGTCCAGGAATCACTGCGCAGAATTGCAGTCATAGTCAGACACTGACGGCACACTGTACGTTCTAGAGGATGGCGATTGTTCCGTGCAGCAGCCAGTCGATCGACCCAAGCCAATAAATGGAATTGACCGTGCTGTTTGTACCCCGATTGAGGATTCACCAATAATAAACGGCCGACGGAGATGGATCGGAGGTGTGAAAGGCGTGCCGGCGCTCCAGAACATCCATCGCGGCAGAAGTAAAACATGGCGAACGAACGGCGTCCAATCCAAGTCGCGGACGGGACGCCGCCACCCACCACGTACTGTACAACCACGCGCACGTCATCGCCCGATCGTCGCGCAGCCGGCCTCTCCCTCTAGAAGAGCAACGTCAGTAGTCAGTCAGTACGAGCCGGGGTATAGCAATAGTATAGGTATATAGCCACAGCGTGATCGACACACACATGTTGACCACGACATCACACGAGAGATGTCTCTGACGATAGTACCGCACAGTCACACACACACAGAGCTGTGGGTCAAAGTCGAGCGCTCGGAATAGTACACACGTACATCCACGTCTAGAAACAGACCGAAACAGAGATAGGGTCGTCTCAGTCCAGCCATCACCAGGTATCGACGCTAGCCACTAGGCGAGTCGGAGTCGTGCCCCATTCCCTCTGCGTAGTACGTGCAGGGCAGCCGGTCTGAAACGGACCCCGGCCGGCAGAGCTCCAACCCCCGATGCCGCCACCCGCTGTGCGCCGTCGCAGCTGCTGATGCTATATATACGAGCCCCTGCGCCCCCCATGCTTTACACACGATTGCCGCACGTTGCCCGGTCGCTTCCGCGTCGTTTTGGGTAACCAGAGCTGCAGCTAGCCGATCGAATAGCCGATGGCCAAGAGGGAGAGGGCGGCGTGGGAGGTGGACGCGGGCGCCGCGGACACGGCCCGCCTGCTGGTGCTCCTGGCGCAGGCGCAGCAGCAGCACCTCCTGCAGCAGCACGCGCACCACCACGGCGTCGGGGTGCCGGTGGCGTTTCCCGCGGAGCGTGTCGCCGAGCACGGGCGCGTGTTCGAGTGCAAGACGTGCAGCCGGCAGTTCCCCACGTTCCAGGCGCTCGGCGGCCACCGCGCCAGCCACAAGCGCCCGAGGCTGCTCCAGCAGCAGCTGCTGCAGCAGCAGACAGTCGTCGCCGATCACGCGGGGCAGCTCTGCCTCGGACGCCAACCGCGGCAGCTGGAGGTGCCGACGCCGATGGCGACGCCGCAACCGGCCAAGCCGAGGGTGCACGAGTGCCCCGTCTGCGGGCTGGAGTTCGCCATCGGCCAGGCGCTCGGCGGCCACATGCGCCGGCACCGCGCCGAGGCCGAGGCCGACGCCGCCGAGGCGCCCAGCAAGGTGCGCCCGGCGCACGACAAGGCCTGCGACGTCGCCGGTGGGATCTGCCTGGACCTCAACCTCACGCCGTCGGAGAACTGCGCCAAGTGCCGGGGCGTGGTCGTGCTAGGCGGCGCCGGGCAGAGTGTACATAAGACGCTCGCCATGTTAGATTGCTCGCTGTAGTTGAGGAGCCTTCTTCATTCCGTTAGACTGCACATAGATGATAGATCTTTGTTCTTTCGTGGCGGTTGTTTGGTTTGTTTCTGCTCATCTTGGTGTACTGTTCCATTGCAGCCTTTTGGGTTAACCCAATTCCTTTTGGGGAAGAAGACACGTTAGATTCTGTAGTTCTCTGTAAACTATATCTTGTTAGGCCAGGGTAGTTTTGAAGGAAATAATAGAGATGAACTCTTGCATTTTTACCGTGGTGTAAATAGTAATAAATAAATTGAATCTTTACTTGCATCTTCTCACTAAGCGGTGAACATCTACCAACAAACTAGGAGTCCTGCACCACTTTGTACTCTCTCTTTTTTTCCACTCTGTACTCTTGGTGTTTATAAAGATGATGTCACTACTGGTCAAGCTTAATGTTCTTGATTACATCCTTTTCAATTTAATTAACATGCAGGTTCAGTTGTTGTTGTAAGGCTGTCAGAATTTCCCAGAATCTTCCATAGGTCACAGAATACACAAACATAAACGCAAGAAGATGATTAAAAAAAGAAGAATGAATTAATAAACGCAAGAAGATGAATAAACTAATGAACATTAATTCGCCCAGTTTGATGTGCAAATAGCATGTGTTCAGACCGGTTAAGGCTGATTTGGATTAACCCATTCTCCATGAATAATTGAAGGGGAAATGGTCTAATTTTCTCCTAAATCAACTCTAATTAATCAAAACTTAGCGTAGCCACTAAACCAGTAGCTTTTCGCCTTTTGGACCCTAGCTTTCCACAGCAATGCACAACTATCCTTTTTTCCAATAAAGAAGAACGAGCAAGATATCATATTTTCAAAAACCATGTGGTGCAGTCAAAGGTTTTATATTGTCAATGATCCAAACAATTGGCATACTCTAGTTAAAATAACCGGACTTATAAACATGTGCTGTCAAATTATTTTAAATAAAAAAACTTATGGCATTATTCATATGTAAATAATCAGATCAACCATTCAGCAAAGATTGTTCGGCCTCAAAAACTACTGCTGCAATATCATAACATTTTAAGGTTTATACATCAATAAATGCCTTATTTTTTATGCAAGAGGCTAAGGGAAACGACTCTTTACGCCCTGAAGAAATATGGCCTTGTTCTCTTTGCAAAAAATTGTAACTTTGACACTGTAGCAATTTCGTTTGTATTTGACAAATATTATCCAATTATGGACTAATTAGGCTTAAAAGATTGGTCTCGCAAATTAAAGACAAACTATGTAAGTAGTTATTTTTTTAACTACAATTAGTGCTCCATGCATACGGCCAAATATTGATATGATGGAGAGAGAGTGGAAAAATTTGGAATTTGGATAGAAAGAGAACAAGGCCTGACTTGTAGGAGCAGGGACACATATATATGCAGTGGCGTGGCACCAGCGGCAAACATGGCACTTGCTGACTTGCGGTTCCCGGTGGCCTCCAACTTGTCGCAGCATGCGAAGTACACCACATGCCCCACTAGATCTGAATTTTTGAGCTCTGTATCGGTCTTTTCTTAACTATGTAGATGAGTATCATGCGAATTTTTTTTTGGAGCTGAAAAGGATTATATATATATATATATAGAGAGAGAGAGAGATTTGGGGGAATCGGGCCTTCTGGCAGTTGCCGAACTTCATTAGGGACCAATGGGCCAGTCTCACCTAACAGGCCTAACAAATTCCTTACTGTCCAGGCCCAATCCAGTAAAGTCCGTAAGCCCAATGGGCCGGTCTCACCTAACCCACTCAGCCCGAAGATCCCCACAGGTCTCATCCGGAGTCGTCGCCCCCACTCGCTCGCCAAGAACCACCACAATGGCGCAGATCATCGACGGCAAGGCCATCGCCGCCGACATCCGCCGCGAGGTGGCCGCCGATGTGGCCGCGCTCTCCTCGGCTCACGGACTCGTAAGAGCCCCGCTCCCCCTTCTACCCGCTGCCTGGAAGTTCTTGGATCGGGGCGCCACGCTCGGGACTGTGTGCTGACGCCGTGCTGCCTCTCGCTCGCAGGTGCCGGGGCTGGCCGTGGTCATCGTCGGGAGCAGGAAGGACTCGCAGACGTACGTGAACATGAAGCGCAAGGCGTGCGCCGAGGTCGGCATCTGCTCCGTCGACGTCGACCTCCCTGAGGACATCTCCGAGCCCGCGCTCGTCGCCGAGGTTCATCGCCTCAACGCCGACCCAGCCGTGCACGGTACCGCCTCCATTTTCTTTTTTTTTTTCCTGTATTCACCATCTTGGTCTCTATTGTCAGGCGTCCACCATGGTAGTCTGATTGTGTTGCGAATGTAGTCATGTCTCTGCTTGCCTGTTGACTCTGGAGATGGTTAGATTTCCGTTATTGTGAAAAAAAAAAAAAAAACTGAATGTTCAGACGCATAGATGTTCACTTGTGTTAGGTCTGAAGTTCAGTGGGTTTTGTCTGATCCCATCACTATCGAGTCTACGTTTCTGTTTTGATGCTTGGAATTGGAAATTGGAAATTGGATGCAGTAGGATCTGAAAACAGTAATCAACAAAATTGGTAGCTGCTTCATGTCACACCCCAATGTCCCTCCTGGGCCTGCAGTGCTTTTGGATCTGTCACTCACTAAACTGGGCATCACAACCTATGTATTCCACAGACAAGTAAAGGGAACTAATGACCAAAGTAAAGATCATTCCGCTGTTTTGTTTTGGTGTGTCATTTTCCTACGTGATGCTACATGGTTCTTCCCAGGACTCAACTTGATGAGCTTTCAAGTTGTGTTCTTGTTTTGTTAAGAGACTTTGTTTGGCAAAGTTCAAATACAATGTTGGTTTCGGCCATGGAGAGCTGAAGCATTGCATTGCTTCAGTTGTAGATGAGAAACTATTGCTAAAAAAATCTGTGCTTGATCAATCTAAGTTCAATGTTTTCCACAAGATCTGAACTTTTGAGCTCCGTAGACTGTCGATTGGTTTGTCTTTTCATAACTATGCAGATGAGTATCACACAATATGGAATAGGGGGTTTCAAAATGAACTTGTGTACCTCCCATTGGACTCAGAGAAAGGAAACAGCTTCAATTTGCTGATGCTTTTATGAGGCAGATCTGTTTCATGTTGATGTATGCCTTGTTCTGCACTATTTGACCATAACAGTTCCGTAGAATCCAAATCCTTGTTCCAAATTATGAAGGAAAGCTAATTCAGTTTATAATGATGTGCTTTGATATCAGGGATCCTCGTCCAACTTCCATTGCCTAAGCATATCAATGAAGAAAAGATACTGAACGAGATCAGCATTGAGAAAGATGTTGATGGGTTTCATCCTCTCAATATTGGCAAGCTTGCAATGAAAGGCAGAGAGCCACTGTTCCAACCATGTACGCCAAAGGTATTGGAACACTTTACCGTACAATAGAACACTTCATTGGTGTTGCTATTTCCACTTGCCATCCCTAATCTTAGGATCGGTTTTTCCTTCGAAGGGATGCATGGAGCTCTTGTCAAGGAGTGGAGTCACTGTTAAAGGTAAACGAGCAGTTGTGGTTGGTCGCAGCAACATCGTCGGGCTACCTGTATCCCTGCTCCTTCTGAAGGCAGATGCGACTGTATCTATTGTGCACTCGCGGACCCCTGATCCAGAAAGCATTGTTCGTGAAGCTGACATAGTCATTGCAGCAGCTGGGCAGGCTATGATGGTATGTAGCTGTGGCAACAAAACTCTCACAGTAAGATGCAATGTCCTGCAATCCATCAATCATTGCTCACTGTCATTGTGCTCTTTTCTTGGTTGTCAGATCAAAGGCGACTGGATCAAGCCAGGTGCCGCGGTTATCGATGTTGGGACAAACTCTGTTGATGACCCTACCCGGAAATCTGGGTACCGACTCGTCGGTGATGTAGATTTTGCAGCGGTAAGCAAGGTCGCTGGTTACCTGACTCCGGTTCCAGGAGGCGTTGGCCCAATGACGGTTGCAATGCTGCTGAAGAACACAGTGGATGGGGCGAAGCGGGGAATAGTCGAGTAGGGCTTCCATTCAGGTTCTCTTTTCTGTACGACCTGTATTGCAAGGATGTGATCTGACTCAAAAAAGTGTGTTGATGTAACAATTAGTTTCTCATTTTGGCTGTTTCAACTCCCCAAGAATTTAGAATAATAGTCATAGTCGTTTTCCTGTTTGATAAATGCAATAAAAAATGGTTTGCTGGCTTTGCTGCTGCTCGGGAGGAATGGCCAAGAGGTGGCGGCGGTGTTTGTAAATGTTGGAGAAACAGATGGAAAAAAAATATTGGATTCCAATTTCTAAGTATTTAGTTCCTGCAGCAGCCTTTGGTTAGTAGGAAAAGGTCACAGAAGAACTAAAGGAAAATCATTGGAAACAAGAATCCACTCGTACCTGATATCTTAGGTTGAATAAAGAAGTACTCCATCCGTCCTAAAGATAATGCAACTATGGTAAATGTGTCCGTCAAAGCATGTCAACTTTGATCACGTTTATAATAAAAAATATTAATACAAATATATTTCATAAGTGACCTAATGATATTTGTTTTGTCTCATAAATGTTAGTATTTTTTCATATAATTTTAGTCAAATTTCACCCTGCTTGACTCCTCAGGATGCAAAAATTACATGTTCATTGGAACGGAGGGAGTAACGTAATTTTTTTTAAACCGGGTGAGTTCACTGTTATAGGCAAGCTCGCAGTTGTGGTTGGGCGCAGCAACATCGTCTGCCTGCCTGTGTCTCTGCTCCGATCTCAAACTGTTTCCATTGTGCACTCGCGGACCCCTGAGGCCGTGACTCGAGAAGCATTGTACGCCAAACTGACGTAGTCATTGCAGCAGCCGCTGGGCAGCCTATGATGGCAAGTCTATGTATGCACCTGTCCACAGTGTGATGCACACAACATCCTACAGTTAAGACAGTCACTGGCAGCTGGGTCTGATTGCCCGATCAGAATCAGACCAAGCTGCCAGTGGGCAGTGGCTCAACTGTGGAAATCAACCCAACTGCAAGTGACTCAACTGCAGACAGAGGAACCAAAATTGCTCACGGTTTGATGCTTCTTGGTTTGGTTTGTCATCAGATAAAGGTCATCCATGATGCCGATGAGTCTGTTTGACGATGACCCTGCCGAACCTGCCGGCAATGTAGATTTCGCAGAGGTGAGCAAGGTCGCCGGTTTCCTGACTCCACTTCCAGGAGGCGCTGGCCAGCAGGTTTCCTGACTCCACTTCCAGGAGGCGCTGGCCCTATGATGCTGGCACTGCTGCTTAAGAACACCGTGGATACTGCAAAGCAAGGGCGGAAAATATACAAGGATGCCAAGTAACTTATAAACTGTATGAGCTGGTGTAACGTTCTTTGTATTTTGGTTGTTTCAACTTGGCCAAGAATAAGAACGATGTCCTGGACTCCTGGTTAATAAATGCAATGGGGGAAAAAAAACAGGTTGCTGGCTTTGTTGCTGTTCCAAATCACATGTGACAAAAAAACCTTTTCATTTCTCAAGTCAAGTACGAAAAGAATATAATTCACAATATATTGCGGCCTGATTCATCAGCATAATGCATTGGGATTCAAGAGATTTGACCATAACAAGTGGCTCTCTGGCAACCCGACTGAAACATTCCCATCAGTTTAAACTATAATGCTGCAATGTCATTCTCTCCCCTAATTGATTTTGCCTCAAATGGATGTCAAAAGATGATATCAACACCTAAAATTTCCCTCTTAGGGTCTACTCAATCTATTCTTCAGCTCTTGAACAAAACCCTTCCTATCAACCTCGTATTCCTGGTTGGCTTCAACATCCTTCAACTTCACAGTTCCTTTCTGCAGCTCGGACTCGCCGACCAGCACCATCCATGGAATGCCTGATTGCAAGGCATATTTGATGTGGTTCGCCACCCTGGTAGTGAGCTTGAACTCTGCCTTTATCCCAGCACTCCACAGCTCACTCACGAGCTCAGCAGCTAGTGTAAGGTCCTTTCCCAGAATTGACACCAGCACCTCTGTCTCTGTAGGCCGGATTTTCTACAATTGAAGACAAATTTATTAAGTTGCTAAGGCCCCCTTGAAAGAAGAGGGATAAAATGATAAGAGCGCTCAGTTACCTCATTTCTTTCTTTCTCCTGTTGCTCCATGATTGCAAAGACTCTTTCAATTCCAAGGCTCACACCAACAGCAGGGATTTGCTTCCCGCTAAACATACCCACAAGGTTGTCGTACCGACCACCAGCTGCGATGGAGCCAACCTGTTGCCAAATATGGTTAGCACAGGAATCAACTAAAATGGTCTTTAGTTCCTTGAGAGTTAGAAAAGGGTATGTGTAACTGCATATGAGATGGCAAATATAAAAAATACAAAAAATGTTGAATACATCAATTACCAATGAATTGACTTTTTTTTTTAAAACTATGCATAGAGTTGATGAATAATAACAGTATGCTTAAGAAGCACCAAAATACTGACAAATTAACTTGAACATCAATGCGTGGTGATAAGTAAGTATTTCTAACCTGAGCTGCACCCTTGAAAACAGCTTCATATATGACACCAGTGTAGTAATCAAGGCCCCTGGCCAAACTCAAATCAAAAACTATCTTGTCTATTGCATTTGCTTTATCCAGAGCCTTGAATAATATCTCCAGATCATTCAGTGCAGCAACAGACCCTTCATTACTCATAAACTTGCTGCCCTCCTTTCTCAACTCCATCAAAACTTCCAATGGGGGTCCTCTAGTCTTCACTAAATTGCCAATTTCATCTGCGGTTTCATTTGATATACCTTTCTCATCGACCTAATTGGACACGAAAAACAGTTAGTACTATGGCAACATGTCTACAACTCATTAAGGTGGCATGATGAAACAAAAATATAATGAACCCTCAGCCGACACCAATTAATTCAGATGCTTACCAGTTCCTTCTTCACCTGTTCGAACGTTTGCTTGTCCAGCTTGTCAATACTCGAGCAAACTGTTCTGAACTTTTGAGGAGGCACACCACAAATCTCCAACATACCATCAAGCAACTTTCTGTGATTTAATTTTATCTCATACGTGCCTATATCCAGCTGATTCAGCAATTCAGTCAAAACTTTGATGACCTCAAAGTCCGGTTCCATAGGTTCATATACACCAGCAATGTCAAAGTCACATTGGTAGAATTCTCGGTACCTTCCCTTAGATGGATTATCTCTCCTATATACTTTCGCTATCTGGTATCTCTTTAGTGCACTAATGCTATTCATGGCAACATACCGGGCAAATGGAACAGTCAGGTCATACCGCAAAGAACAAAGCTCACCACCCTGCATGTTATTTTAACAGTAAAACATCAAAACATAATTATGAGGGCACCATCTAAGGAAAAACACTGCAACAAATGAAATAGGCTGAGTGCACCAGATACTGGCAATGATATCATTAGGCTTCTACTAAATCTATAGAAAAGACAACTACATGACAAATCACAGCATGAACATGAATTTTCTGCCAAGTAACACAGGTTCACCAAGCTAAAATGTGAGAGGACATTGAAACAATACCTGATCAGCCAGGTCATATATCAACTTTGAGTCTTCACCGTATTTGCCCATAAGGGTTTCTCTCAGCTCAAATACAGGTGTATCAAGTGCAGTAGCACCGTGCATCTTGAATACGCTAGTTATAATTGAAAATGCTCGCTCCCTTATCGCCATTTGTTCTTTCCCAAAGTCACGTGTACCCTAACAGGAGTAAGCATAAACATTCAGAAAGGTGAGGAAAGGGAACAACAGTACAATCTGAGTACCAATAATCAGATATAAATATAAACAGCACCGTCTGCAAATAATATGAGTTTCACCTTAGGAATTTTAGGCAGTCTCCTGACTTCATTACTCTCAACAATCTCCTTCACCTTCTCCACAAGGGACTCCAATCCAGGACATTTGGGATCAAATAGCAACGAGATAGAGGTTGCCCACTCTGCAACCGACGCAGAATTCACGGAAGCAACAGTACTTCCATTTGTCACATGGTCCCTAAGCAGCATCAGCACAGCAGAGGTGCCCTTCCCCAAAGTTTTCTTCTTCTTGCTCTTCTTGTCACCCTTTCCTTTGTCCGCACCAGCCTGTGGCTTCTCAGTTGAACTGGCTGCTTCATTCTCAGCAGCAGCTTGCGGCTTCTCAATTGAACTGTCTGCTTCAATTACTGCCATGGCCACAGCTGCCTCCCAGGCAAGGAAGTCCCTGAACTTGAGCAAGTGGTTGTACACCCCCTTCAAGACTGACACAGCATCTGAATCAATCAAAACCTTATCAAGCATCCCCTTCAAATCATCAACACTAACGCCACCAGTAAGCTTCTCTCGAAGCTCAGCATCAGCAATGCTCTCCGCACACAGCCTTGCCCGGGCGACGCTCAGCTTGCACAATGCCTGCACAGCTCTAGCGAGCTGCGTGGCCAGCACCACCAATGCCTCCTCCTTTCCCTCACCGGTTTGACCAGCATCCCTCTTCCCCAATTTCACAGGCGCATTCAGCTCAATGCGCACTAAGGCGTGCAGCGCCCGCACCGCCTGGCGGAAGATCCCGTTCAGTGCGGGCACCTTGGCGAACGTGGCAGCGGCAGCGGGGGCGCCCCCTGCAGCGCCGACAAGCTTGGAGCCGAAGACGAGGACCTTGATGTCGGCGGCGACGTCGGCCTCGTCCTTGGCGGAGAGCCCATCACCCGAGGCCGGCACGTCGAAGGCCACAGCGTCCCCGCGCGCGGCCTCGCACGACAGCGCGGCGACGGCGTCAGCGACGCGTGCCAGCGGGGCAGCGCAGCAGTCGATCAGCGCCGCGAGCGCGACGGCGACGGGGGCGGACGCCGCGGCCACGGCGGCCTCGTCGCGGGAGCCCAGCGGCAGCGCGGCGGCGAGGTCGAGCGAGCCCGCGAGGCGGGCGGCGGTTGTGGCGGTGACGAGCGCGGAGGCGGAGTCGGACGCGGTCAGGACCAGCTTGTTCAGCAGCACCGCGGCGGCGGCGCGGGACTCGTTGGGCGCCAGCGACGCGACGGCGGCGGCGAGCGGCGCGGGGGTCTCCTGCGGCGAGGGCGCGCGGGTCGAGAGCGACTTCTGCGCGGAAGCGTCGATGCCCGGGGCGGCGACGCCGAGGGAGAGCGCGTAGACGGCGGCCGGCGACAGGGCGGCGCCCTTGCCGCCGAGAGTGACGGTGGCGGCGCTGGCGGCGGCGGAGGTGGACGCCATTGGGGGCCGATGCTAAACCCTAGCGCGGGAGGAAATCGCGATCTGATCCGATGGACGGCGTGGATGCGCTGTCTTGTTGTTAAGCTTTTTGGAGAGAGGAAAAAAAAACGTCACTGTTGCAGAATTTGAATTAATGTTTTTTTACAGAAAAAAAATTTGAATCACGTTGTGTCCAAGCAAAGAAAACGTCGTGTCAAAGTCACTGACTGCCCGAATTGCCAAGTCACTGTGTACCATCCTTTTTGAAAGAAATCGAGAGGATAATTTGACCAAAATTAATACGAATGCAGAATCAAGTACAATAAGCAATGGGAGTAATGTTGAATTGAAGGGAGCAAAGGGAGGGGTTTTTGGCTCCTTCGCTACGTCCCTTTCTTCACTCCATTATATATCTCGATGTCCTTTTAAGCACGTAGCTGAACATCGGCTTCTATAAACAATTGAGCTGAAATTAAAACCTATGTAGCAAAAAAACCACCCTCCAAAAACTCCGGTATTCAATATTCTATATTTAGTGTTATCCTAGATTATCCTCTCTTATTCCCTATCTCTCCCTCAGATTTAGATGTGATGTTGTCCATCATATATTATTTGTGATAGGGTGACTATTGGATAAGATAAAAGTTTAGAGATGTGTTTTTGTTAAATACACTTTACGACGTAAATCAAGTTTAATTTAGAAAACTTTTGCAGATGCTCTTAGTAGATCTCTAAGCAAAAGTGCAATTCCAGATGAATTCTTGGTTAACTTGTCTAAATTTTGACCAAATATATAGGGCAATTATTATTGTTCATGACACCAAATAATTTTAGTGTGAAAAAATATCTCATAAGAAATCCAATCTAATGATACTTATTTGATACTATAAATATGAATAGTTGGTTACATGATAGTGCTAGAATTTTTAAAATCAAGTTCCCACCGAATTGGATCAAGAAAGGTTTGCAAAAAAGATCAAGGCGTGCTGTAGAGAACTAGCACTTGTACCATTTTTGGACGAAACGACAATAACACGCGACACCAGTGCCAAAACAGTGTGTAACCATAAAATCCTACAAGTCACATCAAGGGTTTCAAATTAACTTTGATTGGCACTTCAAATTCTAATAGGGGAAAAACAAAAACCCCAAAAAAACCATCGATGTGAAAGTTGCAAGAAACGAAAATGGTTCATTGCATGGTTGTAAGTTTGCAACACCATTTCTTTACTCAGTAGTACTCTCTTCGTTTTAAATTGTAGCTCGTTTGACTCTTTTGATCTAAAGTTTTTTATTCAAAAATTTTAAGCAAACATAGTCATGTTTAGGTCATTCTCAAATATCTTTTATTAATAAAGCTAACCATTACAAAAGAAACAACATTTTAAATAAAACGAGTGATCAAACTTAAATAAAAAAAGGTCAAACGGACTACAGTTTAAAACAAACTAGTAATAGATTTGATGATATTTGTTTTTGAAATATCAATTTGATGGGATTTTTTCGGTCAAAAAAATTTGATGAAATTTTCGTGGATCCTTTTACCTAACAATCTCCACACAAGCATTTCATGGCCTGCCAGAACGCAATCTACCCCCACTCCCTTCCTAAACCCACACTAACTGAAATTAACTAACAGCCACCTCACACGTGACAGGTGACACAGGTCCACACTACAAATGATAATCCACTTCCACTCTCCCTCGCCCAATCAGCCCCGCACGCAGCAAGCAAACCATGGCGCGCACGCGCAACGCCGCCCTCCACCGCCTCCTCCTGGCAGCGGGCGCACTCGTGCTTCTCGCCGCCGTGGTGGCGCAGGCCACCGTGGTGCCACCGCCGAGGAGCGTTCAGGCGGCGGGCAGCCCCGAGGACCCGCGGTGCCGCGCGATGGCGCCGCGGCGGGGCGCGCTGGCGGTGTACCCGAGCGACATGGAGCAGCTGCAGTTCCTGCTCAACGCCAAGTTCGTGGAAGCCGAGTGGTTCCTGCACGCGGCGCTGGGCCGGGGCGTGGACTTCCTCGACCGCAACCTCTCCGGCGGCGGGCCTCGTCCCACCGGCGCCCGGAAGGCGGACCTCGACTTCCGCACCACCGAGGTCGCCGCCGAGCTCGGGTACCAAGAAGTCGGCCACATCCGCGCCATCCGGGACGCCGTGGGCGGGTTCCCGCGCCCGGCCATCGACCTCGCCCCGGAGCGCTTCGCCATGGTGATGGACGCCGCCATGGGCGTCCGCCTCGACCCGCCGTTCGACGCGTACGCCAGCCCCGTCAACTTCCTGCTCGCCTCCTACGTGTTCCCGCACGTCACCGCCTCCGCCGCCATGGGCATGGGCGGCAGCCTCATGGGGTACGCCTCCAAGCGTCTCCAGGCGAGCATCCTGGCCGTGGAGGCCGGGCAGGACGCCGTCATCCGGCTCCTGCCGTACCAGCGCGCCGACGAGCTCGTGCCGCCGTACCAGAGCCACACGGTGGCTGACTTCACGCGCCGGATCTCCGACTGGCGCAACCGCATGTCCGGGTGCGGCGACAAGGACGAGGGCGTCAAGGTGCTCGACCGGAAGCAGGGCGCCGAGCGGCGGACCATCAGTAACATCCTCGGCGCCGGCGAGGACTCGCTCGGGTTCCAGCGCACGCCCGCCGAGGTGCTCCGCATCCTGTACGGCTCGCAGAACGAGCAGATCCCCGGTGGGTTCCTCCCCAGGGGTGCCAATGGCACCATCGCCAGAGGCTTCTTCCAGCTCGCATAGATGATAGATTCATCAAAAATACTATAACAATTGCATTCTATATATCTTGGAGACAAGCTGATAGTTCAAACTTACAAGTTCTAAGAACTGTGATTTATCTATGGTATAAAACCATAATTCTTCTGAAAGCTTCTTGTTCGAGGAGTGTAAAATTTGGAGCGGCCTTGTTGATGACTTGACACTGAAGACTGAACTGAACACATTGCCCATATTTGACAATTGACACTGAAGACTGAACACACTGAAGACATTGACAGATCACTCTTTTCTCCACTCAGCTTTGCTGATTCATTACTAGATTCCACAAATTTCTTGATCATGCTGCTGCCAGGTTAACAATGAACAACTCCCAGATTCACTGAAAACTATATAGAGGGATGCTTAAAGCTCCGAGCATAGAGGCATTCAATCCAGTTAATTCAAAGCCAGATAACCATATGGAGTTCTGGCCTTCTTCTGTACTGTTAAATGGTGCGCCACCATCCTTTGATCAATCAGCAGTCCGCTCTTGCATTTCTTGCTGCTGTGCAATGCAAACTGTCCTCAAGTTGCAGTTCTGAACTGCAGCTGTAGCCTGTAAAGCTCAAGTTATTGTTCAATGTAGTCCAATGCATACCTAAATCTGCATTGCTCGTACATATATATGCGCCGCGAACTTATCTGAATTTTTTTTAGTTGGGAGTCAAAATTAGACACGAAAAATACATGAAAGAACAAAAGTTGCAAACAGTTGACTTCAAGGTCTGGATGTTACAGCAGGTTGTTTGACATATATACAATACTTGATTGAAGTGCACACACCAAGCGGTTCGATCTCATTTTTTAGAGCTTCTTACTAAAGAAAAGTTGGTGAATTATAAGTTAGTCATATCATTTGATATTTAAGATCTGAATATGATTGTGTTTATGTCGATCTGCAAATTTTTCACTTGAGCATTATGATATTCTGCAAATTTTTTAGGTTGGATATCTATCTAGAGGAGCATTATTAGGAATGGGTAACCTGTGCACTTGTTCTCTGCCTTGTGTTTTTCATTACTAGTTGGGCATCATAAGCAAGCCTTTAGGCACAAAGTTATGGATCTCTTGCAAATTAAATTGGAGCATTACAGGGAAATATGTTTGCTAGATAGCCAACATAAGTACCTTGTTGCAATATGGAATAGTGTTATGTTCTGTAAATTTCAAAACACTGAATTTTGATAAAGTGGGCCTTTTTGTTCCTAATAATGTATATGACTGGATAAGAATACAAACTCGATGTCACGGTATCATGCTGATTTACCCCTTAAATATATAATGTCACCTCATCTCTTTTTATTGAGAGATACTAGGCGCTTCCATCTCATTGATATTGTGACTTACATCCATGCCGGCACAGCTTTGAATGCATTTACAGTTGGGAAAAAATTTCTAACTGCATGCAGCAACAACAACAATTTATCCTTTTGTCCCAAGCAAAGGGTAGGATAGATATGAAACCCAAAGAGACAAGAAACAAACAGACACATAGAAGATCATGGTTCAGGCACGTTGATGGCTAGTCTCCAAGCGCCCCTATCCATAGCTAAGTCTTTAGAGATATTCCACTCCCTAAGTGTTGCATAAGCCTGTCAATTAAGTTATCAGTAGATTAGTTCATTTCCTAATCATGTTCTAGTTACTGTAATGCCCTTGAGCTAATCATGTCTAAAGCCATGAGCTTACTTGCAGCCAAGGTGCTTATCCTTTATCTACTTTACGCTTTATACAATATGCTTAAGAATATGCCATATGAGCATGTTGTATTCCAAGTAAACTTTATGTTATATAAGAAAGCAAACCCCAATGGGCCATGGTGCCTTTGGCTCACCAAATTCCAGTGTCTTTTGCCAACAATTGGTACCGGAGCTAGGTTTGCAGAGAGCCAAAAGTTATCCCCTTCTCACCCACCCTCTTGCTCCTGTCATGTCTACCTCGGCCGAGCGCGCCGCCGCCAAGGCCGTCAAGGACGGTGCCATGGATGCTGGTGCTTGAAGGGTTCCAAGGCGACCCCAACGACTGAGCCACACGCTTGAAGGCAGCAGAGGATGTTGTTGCGGTGGCGATCCAGGCGGCGCGGGACACAGCGAATGCGGGAGAGCGGGCGCCCATCTCCTTGGGCACGGCCGCCACGATCACCTCGGCGCGGAGCGGCGGACCATTAGTAACATCCTCGGCGCCGGCGAGGACTCGCTCGGGTTCCGGCGCACGCCCGCCGAGGTGCTCCGCATCCTCTACGGCTCGCAGAACGAGCAGATTCCCGGTGGGTTCCTCCCCAGGGGTGCCAATGGCACCATCGCCAGAGGCTTCTTCCAGCTCGCATAGATTCAGCAAAAATACTATAACAATTGCATTGTGTGTTGGAGACAAACTGATAGTTCAAACTTACAAGTTCTAAGAACTGTGATTTATCTATAGTATAAAAAAAAACATAATTCTTCTGAAACCTTCTTGTTCGAGGAGTGTAAAATTTGGAGCGGCCTTGTTGATGACCTGACACTGAAGACTGAACACACTAAAGACATTGACAGATCACTCTTTTCTCCACTCAGCTTTGCTGATTCATTCCTAGATTCCACAAATTTCTTGATCATGCTGCTGCCAAGTGAACATTGAACAACTCCCAGATTCACTGAATACTATATAGAGGGATGCCTAAAGCTCTGAGTATAGAGGCCTTCTGTACTGTTAAATGGTGGGCCGCCATCCATTGATCAATCAGCAGTCCGCTCTTGCATTTCTTGCTGCTGTGCAATGCAAACTGTCCTTAAGTTGCAGTCCTGAACTGCAGCTGTAGCCTGTAAAGCTCAAGTTATTGTTCAATGTAGTCCAATGCATACCTAAATCTGCATTGCTATATATGCGCCGCGAAGTTATCTGATTTTTTTATTTTTGGGAGTCAAAACTAGACACATAAGAATTGAGAAGCCAAAACTGGACTTAATCAGAGAGAAAACACATGAAAGAACAAAAGTTGCAAATAGTTGACTTCAGGGGCTGGATGTTACAGCAGGTTTTTTGACATATATACAATCCTTGATTCAAGTGCACACAACAAGCGGTTCGATCTCTAGGACTTGTTTAGATCACCAATTTGGTGGTGGCCAAATTGGCATTTTGCCATAAATGCGCACTGTAGCATTTCGTTTGTATTTGGTAAAATTTGTCCAAATTTTGACT
>JAKNSH010265519.1:0-10227 GCA_027790015.1 Cymbopogon flexuosus
CTGGTAGTGTACGTAGTTCCCTCACGGTTGCATTGTGTGAGAACGACCTGAGAGCAAGAAAGATATCTCGGCTAGCTTTCCGAGCTGTGCGACATGTCAACCATAGCTAGCTACAGACTCTGCAAACAAACATGGAAAATCATTGCATATCGGCCGTGTCCCCGTACGAGTCTAGCTCACCGCCGCAACGTATTAGCAGCTGCGACGCTTGAAAGTGAGGATAATGCAAAGAATAAAATTCGCTGTACTTTTATTTCTCATTTACATCGGTGGTGTATCTTGCACACCGTTCATTTACCATACATCCAAACTTTCCTAACCAATTTTTCGACTTCAGGTACTCTAATAACTGCCAGAAACCTCGGGGCGGTTTGTCTTCACTGCCATGATTTTGGAAGTCGCCGCAGTATAGAAACTAAACACCTCAGAGTACTGTGCACCTGTTCATGCCAAGAGACGAGAAGATCCTCCTCGCCGAGGGCCACAAGCGGCCAAGAAGCCCAGGCCTCTCTTCCTCGAAGGCGTACTCTGATTCGCTGTTCGGACTATCCATTATATTTGCACCCCTATCAGCAATTGTTGCCTCATCAGAGCCTTTTGCATCACCCGCATCCTTTCCACCCTCTGATTCTACACCAACTTCGGATATCTCCCCTGGCTTCTTGTCAAAGAGTCCTTTGAACTGCTTCCTCGCCTTCTTTTCAGCTTCCTAATTTACATATTGTCCATTCGTTGTTAGCTCCAAAGCTTTAACGGTTCAAGCTAATGTTGTTCTGTTGCATACCTGTTCCTTCTGCTTAAGTTTAAGGAGGGCAGCTGTGGCATCCGGTTCTGATGACTTGTCAACAGTAATCATCTATAATAAGAGAAATGTGATCACATGTAGATTAGGGCAGTGACAAGAAAATTAAACATGGCACTCAAGTATGGTGTCACTAACCTTGTCAAAATCATTCCTTGCATCATCGAATTCTCCAAGTAACATGAAGGACATTCCTCGGCGGTAAAGAGCTTTCACATGCACAGGATTTGCGTCCAGCACCTGCTCAGAGAGTACATGAAAAATATGTTGCTAATTCAGCTTTAGCATCACATAACTTTGCTTTCAAACACCAAAAAAAAAAAGCTCCACTAAGAAAACAAAAAGAATCAGATAACAAGTTCACAAACGTATGTGTTGCTGAATTGGTCATACCATGCAAAGACACATAAGCAGCTGCTGCTAAATTCCAGGCATGTGATTTCACTTCAAGAGAGGATTAAGTACAACTAAACATCCATATGGACACCAGGTGTCCATACCCCAACACCACAATCCTACTTTTGATACAAGTATCAAGAAATTTCTTACCACCAAAACCTAAACTAGTTGGAAATATATCTCTTGAACAAAATCAATATTAGAAGAGAAACCTTACCTTATTGCATGTTTCAATGGATTTTCTGTATTCACCCATCTTCTGGTAGCAAAAAGCTACATTTAGATGTAGGGAACTCTACATATGTAACAGAAGAGAAAGTGAATAAATCGTTCGGTACTGCTTACTGGAGGAGGGTGTGCAACAAAATGGTCAGGTGATCCATGCAGCAAAATGCCTATGGTAAGAACAAAATTGGAACTGAGTATTATCATCATACTCTTGAATTAGCAAATATTTTTCCCTCTTCATCATCATGAGGATGCACGTGGTTATATTCCCTAAGCACCTGCAAGCGTAGAGGTTAAAGGGCCCATGTTAGCAAAATATTTAAAAATACAGTTTACATTTAAATGTGAAACTATTTCACATCTCAGCAACTTCTTGTATTAGGCAAAATGGAGTTTTGTGGGTTTCTCATAGTAAGTTAACAACTTCAAGGAATTGCAATCTAGCTTGTGCTGTCCAGCAAACAGAGGATGAGAAGAATTACCAAATTAGGAAATATGCTATTTATGGAATACAAATTGTAGATCCAGTTGAAGCCATACCTTATCATATTTCGCCTTTGCAAGTTCGAACTTTCCTTCTTTAAACAGTCTATTACCCTGAAAAAAGGCCTCCAGTTTAGAACTAGTTATTGATCAAGTCAAAATAACAAACCAGTTAATGCATATCAAGGAAAAGTATTTGACAGAAGATACATAATCAACATGTGTCATGTAACTAATAGTGGTTGAAACATAGGACGAAACCAACAGCAAATTCAGACTCAGCTGAGAGACTATGGTTCAAGACTTTCACATATTCACTAGTGGCATTTTAAACAAAATTGGCCAGCTTCAGAAACATCATTGTATTTCTATCAAGCAATTCAAAAGGCAGTTAACAGTTTGCTCATATGAAAACAAAAAGGTAGTTATATAATTCACATGGACATTTTAAGTTTAAACATTTCAGCAAAAATGAACTTACGAAAAGCTCACTGGGATACAAATTTGCACAAGTTGAGCAAAAATGAATTTAGTCAGTATACCGTGTTCTTTATTTTGTCCGCCTCATCCATGATTTCTTCGAAAGTTAAGCCAGTCCAATCCTACAGTACAATTGGACCAGTTGTCAGAAGAAATAGATAAAACTATAGAAGGACAACAGAGTGGGGAAATACAAAAAATAAACATTAGGTGTAAATGCATATGTTTCCTAAAAAAAGTATAGTTCAGTGTACCAGGCTATGAAATGCTTCCAACAAAAATGAAACATTAAAAGTAGGGCAAAAGGGAAAGGCATGTAGTCTTTGTGGTCTATTCCAAGTAGCAGTAGGCCACTAGCTATATATTCTTTTGCTATTTAGCAAAATAAATGGAAACATGTAATATAAGGGGCAAAACCATCACTAACAAAATGGGATGCGTGCCAAGAACTGCAAAACTCACCAAAGTCGGAAAAACTATTGATCAATGGCAAACATTGCACAGGAGTACTGATTGCTATCATCTCAAAGTGAAATAAGGTCTGTTACCTTGGGCATTTCAAATCCAAGTAGTTCAATTTCCCACTGAACATAAGCTCCTTCAGGAACATTTGCTGGCCTGTTGCAACCGAAATATATTATTCTGAAAGCCCCATTACAAAAAGGAACTCTAATATAATGGTTGGTACAACCTTGGGAACTTATCATATGCAAAATCTGGTGGGCAGGTGACAATAGATTTTTCACCAGGAAGCATTAGCCGAACACACATTTCAAATCCCTCTGGGACCTACAAAATGCATTGATGATTTGTAAATTTAACAGCCAAATTTCATTCAGTAAAATCACTGTATAATGCGACAGATTAATGTGCTAATATTTACCAAGCCTTCTCCGGAACAGAATTCCAATGGTTCACCATCATTATCGGTACGAGTATCATAGAACACTGACTTGGGTTCATCAAGGAGCATGCCCTTATAATGCACTCTTAATAAGCTATCATGAAGAGGACAGTCCATTGGAAATTCACCTGATATTTGTAATGAAGGCAAAGAAGCATAATTATCAAATGACATAATCAAAACAAAGAACATAATCAATATTAAAAGATTTACATTCCATCTGCAAGTTTTATTTACTGAAGAATTTGGAGATTCCTAGTAAAAGAAAAATAATAAATAATGGACTAGTTTGCCTAATATTATATTCTTAATGCTTCCCTGAATATGATCTCAAGTCTTCATTTACGGAGCACATCTGAATTTTGGTTGTTTTTAGCGATATTACTCAGATTGACAGCACAGTCAATAGATCAGCTTTTTTACTGAACACGCAGGAGAACTGCACATCATTTCATTAAGAATAAAAGATTACATAGAGTACAAGGGGAGAAGAGTCCCCAAACAAACACACACTACACACGAAAAAACTGTCCATTATCGGGAAACTGGTTCGTGATCAGAAGTTCTGTTGTCCATATTAGCGAAACAGGGATTAACATAAGTTGCAGTGATTAAAAAAAACACCAAAAATTGTATGCAGTACAAGCTAACCAAATCTGCAAAAAGTTCAATATCAAATTTATCTTTGATATAAACTCAAAATTAGCACATGATGGATAATACTGGATGGGTTGCTTCTCTATTGTTTCTTGACTGAGTTTCATTGGTGGCTTACTGTATGTGGAATACATAGATATTTTGACGATTTTTTTTGAAACATTGCAATATGCTGCATTTGCAAATAGGGATACCACAATCCCTGGATACAAACCTAACATCTATATATAAATAACTTTGTTCTAGTTATAGGAAAAAGCTGTTGAGGATGTATCCTTTATAATTCATTTACTTCCCTAGTCTTTAAATTATCTACAAGAGTTAATCTTTCTGCCGATAAAACTAAAAGAAGTTATCAGTGTGAACTTTGGGAAATAAAAAAAGTTCGAGTTGGGCAGTAGGTAAATTTTGGAAAGAAAAAGTGACCATTGATAGCTTTGTTTTGTGAATGATAAAGTGTACTAGGGAACTATGCACATGAGAGTATAGGAGACACAGAAAGAAACTTGCATCCCCACAAAAACCATGCAATTATGAATTATGAATGTGAAACAAAGTGTAGATTATCTACCTTTTCCATCAACTACACGTCGTTTTATTAGGCGACCATCACCAAGCATGTCTCTCACCTGTTAAGGCATTCATCACACAACCTTTTTATGTACTTTAGCATGGAAAGGTCAGATCTTTCTTAAGAACAGAATAAAAGGTACATCTAAAAGAAAGATTGTGGTCTTAAGCGGATAATTCAAATGAATCAAAATACTTAGAATCCCCAAATCTCTTTCATCTACATATTTAGTTAGGAGAACCAGCGTAATCTAATATGTCACGAGCCCTCCATACCTGACCAGTGAGCACAGCAAGTGATTTTGGTAACTCAAGTATTGATGAAGCATATCTGGAAATTTAGAGGTCATAACCTAGTTCCAGTATTAGCACCCAGTTCTCTGCTGCTGATTTTAATCTATCTACTTTAAAGTTGAAATACATTCTAATTCTAAGTCTCAAGCAATATGATTCAAAATTCCTTGTACAAATGCATTTTGTTGAATGTATCTACAAAACCATGGAAGAAGCCAAAAAATTGGGGAGACCTATAAATAATACTATCCATGACCGTGGATATGGTTGGCAGGTGGTCACCCTACACCCTATCTTCAAACACTTGTGCAGATTGGTGAACGGAAGCAAGCAGGTGGATCCACAACATATAACGGTCAACTGGTTCACCTCTCAATTGGTTGTCAAGTTAGTAAATGGATAACTAGGATGGGTCAATGTCTCAATGATCACTGTGACACTCCGTTTGCCTAATTTGGTGGCCTAAATAGGAATACTGACATGCTGGTTAGTGGCTTTGATATGGAACTTTCTGCTAAATAAATGATTTAGAAGGAGAATGTGTGGTTCAGGGACCTTGTTCTAACACCGTTCAAAGAATAAATGCATGATTGTCTTAAGCTGTTTCTTCAAAGAACAACAGACTATATTGGCTAATAACAAAGTCAATGTTCGTACTTTATTTTATTCACCAGATGGTTATCTTTTTGTCTACCAGAACACTGCATTGAAAATAATTTTGTGGTGTGTCATGACTGGCAAGGCGCCAAGGCACCATGGGATGTCATCAAAATACAGCAGTTCTTAATTCTAATTCAAAATCAAAAGAGATGAATGAAAATGAAGATGGCTAACAAAATGTTATGAAAGGAATAATTAGTTATGATTTTACCTGGATAAACTGAACCAGTTCGACGTGAAAATGAACTTCTTCAAGGCCTTCAAGCTGTGGCATTAGTGAGGACTTTGTCAAATAAGTACTGCTGACAAAAATAATTGCCTTTTCCTTGCGTGCCATTGTTCCAATGCCCATCTCAAGCCCTTTAGGTACCTAAACTAGAACAGTAACAAGGATATTGCAACAAATAGTAGTTAGGGGGGGAAGAAACATAAATCAAAATGAACCATATATGCTTTTACTGTCATCTAAACCAATAAGATAGAACTACAGATTGTTCCACTGAATTTAATTCTAGATGGCACACAGTTCATGTATATGAAAGGAAAACCTGCGAGCCAAACAGACAACATCCAATGTGCTACAAGCAGGAGCTAGTAAATTAATATAACATTATACTCCCTCCGTTCCAAAACGTAGGTTGTTTTAGTTTTTCCCTAAGTCAAACTTTTCTAACTTTAACCAGGTAATAGAAAAACACACCGACAAATTAGCTTCCATAATCCTCTAAGAAATATATCTTGATCATAAAGTTGTTTAGTATCTAGATGTCAATATATAGTATTTTTTACAAACTTGGTCAAAATTGAAACAGTTCAAGATAGGACAAAACAAAAAAGACCTATTACATTGAAATGGAGGAAGTAACTCGTATGATGAGCACAATGTGTTCTGAAAGTATACAGTATTTTTAAATAGAAGAGTCTGAATGAAAACACTACGTATCTTTATACTGCTAAGAAGCAGATATCCTCTGTTCCTATTCATACAACAAGAACATCACTGACCTCAGATTTACCAATAGTAAAGAAATATGCCTCTTCTTTACTTGGAATAATTTCTTTTCCATCTGCTGTTCTTGCAGTTATCCTGCACATGTTAGTTCAGAAAATATTCAGGCAGCTGAAAAAATATTATGGTCATATATTATATGTATGAAGTCTTTAGTCTTACATAAATATTTAAACAGAAACGGCAATTGCAGCAGGCAATGAAGATAAGAATGCAGTACAGGAAGACTGATATCTATACTGGTTTGTTCAAATACTTTAATTTCCAATAGTGCTCGTACTAGCAAATTGTTTAAGTCCAAGAATATATTACTATATTAGTCACAGGTAGGGATGCATCATGCATATGTATACCTAGCAATAGTTCTAGGTCTTCATTAGTTTAGTTCATTTGCATCCTCTTCTTGCTTTGAGGATCTGTATTAGTTCAATTGGATGAGTTTTGGATCGATCCAAACATCCAAAGAAAGAAAAACTTGAATCCCTAGTTTGTTCAGGCTGGTGCAACAACAAATGCAACTCAGCATTAATCGCCCCAGTTAACTTTTCATTCAAATTGATCATTAAATGTTTGTATATCATCAAATGTACTAAACTATCTATGTCAATCTGCCAGAAACACAATATGGGCAATCATGTTGACTGTTTCCAAGCAGAGATTAAATGGCTAACATTACAAAAGAAACACATCCCCGAATTCATCAATACAGCCAACAGTGTTAGCTGAGTACTTTTCTGCAAATTTGAAACTTAAATATTTACCGTGCTGTTATTTCATATGGCTCTCTAGGTGTTTCCCATCCCTTGCCTTCTTCAACTATCTGCCTCATTCAAAGGAAAAAAAATAGTTTGTCACATAGCTGAAGCATCCAGCCTCACATACTAGATCACTTATGGGACAAACACACACAAAAAGAATCTACAATGGCAGTTAAAAAAAGCACCAATAACGTTTAAAGAAAACAAAGACTATGCATGATTCCTTTACCAATACTCTCTCCATTCCAAATTGCAAGTCATTTAGGCTTTTCTAGGTACATAGCTTTTGCTATGCTCCGAGATACATGCTATTTCTAGATACTTAGTATTACAGTAATGTATCTAGAAAATCCAAAATGACTTACAATTTGGAATCGAGACATTACTAATTTTATGAAGTAAAAGAAATATCTAACAGCTGCTCCAAGAAAATTGAGAGAGAGAAAAAACATTTTTGCTGCAATGAGATAGGAAAGATGTTTACCTTCTTTACTACCCCTAAATCCTCTGCTACGACCTGACAAAGAAAATAAGCAGTGTAATTAGTCAAAAGTAGCAAATACATTCTTGGAATCAGGAAATTATCAAGACGGCAGCAGGAGAGAAAATGTGTTTCTTAATTATGACAACAACCTTGGCAAACAGAGCTTAAGGGAATAAATGCCAGAATTGCACTAAAAATGCTTGTTTTCATATAATGGTTGATCTCAACAGCTTTCAGATCAGATGTGATATTATCCAAATCATTACTATTGATAAATAGTGACAGTTTCTTAAGTGATGAATATACTAAATTAGGAAGTAAAAACAAAAAATGATACAGCATGCAAACAACCAAATTAGATACCCTGCTGTCTTGCGCACTGAGTCTTACTTGTATTGACGGTATTACTTTTTGTATACAGCATAATGCTTTTGGAATCATACCATGCTGTAAAACTTTTTGCCAGAAGTTCTCTGACATTAATGAAATATACATCACTACATCAGACTCAAGTCGTCATTTAAAGAGATTAACCTTGGCTTTAAAGAAATCCAACATTTCAATCTCAAATTGAAGCTCATCATCTTTCGGAAAGCCATCTGGAGCTGCAACTGGACAATCGTCCTCAGCGTAGTGAATTTTAGGCTGCATTTTGAACTGAAAAAGAAAAATGTAAGAGAGAAAGAAAAAGAGACGAAAATGACTAATAAATATGCGCATGTATTATTGTTGACATGTGCATTTTCGAACTGCTGCATTCTCCAAGAAACTGAGTAGTGTCTTTGTATTAGAAATACCATAGCAATTTCACCCTTCAGCATAGTTGGGAAGCCTTCAGCAAAGCCTAGGATCATCTTGCTCTTCCCTAAGACAAATCTGAGTGGGATTCCTTTACCTGTAAATTATAACAATAGTAACGAAGATGATTCGAAGAATTGGTGATAATTGAAATTAGTAGGCATATAGATGGGACAAACATTTGGGGTGCAAAATTCATGTGACAGTTTGTTGTAAGATACAAATATTACAGAAAACATTCAGATAAAAAGGTATTACAGAAAAAGACATAGTAATTTAATATATTGTTCCAGAGGATGTAAGTAAGCACAGCACATGACAGGTGTTTTCCAAATAGCACACACATGTGCCAACAAAACAGGAAGCACAATTTAAAATTTAAATTATGAGTTGTGAAATGCAAGCAGGAAACCACATCTCAGAACAGAGGGGAAAACCATACTATACTATAATTATATGAAAATAGGATATGGAAGCAACAATATTTGAAGATACTGCAGTATACATAGTGGTGAAATGTGCTCAGAGATATTACAACACCTCCGTGCTCCCTTCTTGTCGAATTGATAATAGTACCATCCATCGTCCGAGTAGTGCAATGAAGTATAACCTACACAATTATTGCAATGAGACATTTACTTTGACCACATAAAACACCTTATGCCAATAGTACTAAAAACAGGACTGTCCGAGCAAAAAGTGCAGTCATCCACAATGCAAAATGCCTAGTCCAAAAAAAAAGAAAAAAGAATCTATGCTATGTAGGCTCTATGAACAATCGAACAGATAAGTTTCATTTAACCATTAGGGTAGGTTTTGTTAATGCGCATTCACAGAACATTGTAGAAAATGACAGTTTATGGAGGATCTAGGCATTAACCAAAAAACTTGCACGAGAAATAGGACCATTCTATGTAAGAATCAGTAGCCAATTGCACAAATTGTTGGGTGATTTACTCAATAAAGCACAGCTAAACTTCCATACGTCTTTGATCATACACAGTGCTCAGCTACAAAGAGGAACACACGTTCCAGTCTGTATGTACTTCCACAATTTCGTTGCGTAATATACGAACAGGGAGTGGGCAGGCACAGGCAGTGGTTGCAACCTGATCGCCATCTGCAGGTGTGGCATCACCGCTCCCAGACCGTATGATGCCCTTCATCAAGCTCCCAGGTGTAAGCTTCTTCCTCCTACAGCGCAACAGAAACATGGCGTGATCACAACACAAGCAAGCACCAGCAGTTCAACGAACCAAAGGAACGCCTGAATTGCAAAATTCGACAGCCGGATTTCGACCTGGAATCCCGAGCGGGGGCGAACTGGGACTGACCTCTTCTCGGCCTCCTCCTCGGCGGGCGACTTCTTCTTCGCGGGCGGCGGGAGTTCGCCGCCGGCATCCTGGGCCATGGCCGAAGCTTAGCTTCCGGGCAGGTCCTCACCGGCCGCCGCGTCGGAACGGGGGCGGGAGAGAGGTAGGGCAAGGGAGAGCTTCGCTAATCAAGGCCCGTGCGTGAGCGTCGTAGCTGCGCATTAATGGCTGGGATGCGGAGCAGTTGCGGTAGCAGCAGCCAGCGCAGCTTGGAGTTGGAAGAAGCGGGTGGATGGGATGGGAATGGGATGGTGGACTCGCCGGTCGCCGGCGGAGAGTCCAACGAAGCATCGCTCGCTGTCGCTTCCTTTGACTTGGGTCTCGTTCT
>JAKNSH010265708.1:0-12566 GCA_027790015.1 Cymbopogon flexuosus
CAAAGAACTTATTTACCTTTTATATATCGTGCGAACTTTCTTAATGTTCCCTTATACGCCATTTGTTTTGTCAGTACACGTATATAAAAGGTAAATAAGTTCTTTGCATTATCAAACTATCCACGTTTTTATAGCTCAAAAAACTAAACCATTTATTTCCTCATAGGACCATCCCACGACGATGGAATTTTAAACTTAAACTTTGACCCTACGAGAAGTGCCACAAGAACCCCACCAATCAATTAAGGCATTAGTCTCTTAGTTTCAATTGCTCTGCTCAACTCTATGTACTCACCCTCGTAAAAAAAAAAAAAAAACTCTATGTACTCACTGAAAACATTAGCCCACCAAATTATCACTATTCCAATTCAATGTACATCAAACAACATAATTTTATGATGTCTAATTTCAGTACCAAGGGTGATTCTGTATTGAACTCAATTCAAAGGAGCACCTTACTTTTTGGGGAGAAACTTTGATCAAAATTTATATAAAAGTGTATTAATATTTGCGAGACATTTGAATTTTTTATGCTAAGTTTGACCAATCGTTTTATTGAAATTTTTTTATGAAATATCACTTCTTTTGTTGTGGCTTGGTTTATTAATAAAAGTTCTTTAAGAATGACTCAAATTTGATGATCTTTATATGAATTTTTTAATAAAATGAATGGTCAAACTTGAGGAAAAAAAGGTCAAATATTCTATAATTTAAAATAAAGGAAGTATGATAAAAATATCTTTAGATTAAGCATAAAGTATATTTTTATAATAAACTTATTTGATTGAAGATAAAAATACGTATACTATTTTCTATATTTGCAATTATTTGAACTCTTGACTTCTGAGATGCACATTAATTAATTTTGGGACGGAGGAGTATTCAAACAGATTACTTTGATGGAAGTTTCGCATTTCTGAGTCGAGATACATAGTGTGCATTCGCTTGGTTTGTATGTGCGTGTCCCTGTGACAGCGAGGGTCTGAATTCTTGGAGGACAAGAGAGCCACAAACACGTTTTTTCGATTCCACTTGAGAACTTCCATCATCATCAGACACCGAAACCTCCCAACTCCCGCATCGGCGCGACGGCGCATCGAACCCTCCGGCGGCCTCCAAGCGAATTCCTCCTCCGGTCCCGTCTCCTCCCGGCGCGAATTCAACCGCGCGCAAAACCCTGGGCCGATGCGGCCGATCCGGCTACCCGAGCCGCCGGGCGTCGACGGCATGGAGACGCCCGAGATCTTCTCCGGCAGCGGCACTGGCGGCGCCACCGTCGTTCGCCGCGCCGTCCTCATCGGCAACGGCTCCCCCGGCGCGGAGAACCAGTGCCTCGGCCTCGCCCGCGCCCTCGGCCTTGCCGACAACCTCACCCTCTACGTCAGTATTCCCTCTCCTTTGCTTCCCCTAGTACCCTACCATTCCCGTTTTACGCATTTTCTGTGCTATTGCTGCAACGAGATGACAGACACGAATGGAAACCCTCGTTTCGATTGCTCGTGTAGTTGCGCCCGACCGTCGCAAAATTTAATGCTTTTCCGGGTTAATTTTGGATTTGGTGGGGCTTGGCTTGCAGCGTGTCACGAGGCCGAGAGGAGGGATCAATGAGTGGCTGCACTTTCTCCCCATTTCCATGCACAAGTTTATTGACCAAGTGCTCAGGCAGTTCTTCAGCAACACCAGGTTCGCGATAGTGATTCAGGGGAGGAAGCCCTACCGTGTCCTGAATACTGGATCAGTTGGGTTGTCTGCAGTTCTGGAAGCAGATATCAAGAAGATTGTCACTGTGGCTCGTGATACATATGAGAAGTAAGTCACTATTACTCCTGTAGCTTTACTCAGTTGCTTCCTTCTATAAACCTATGCGCCAGTCTACCGTCTTTTAAGTTTTAACCATTACTCAGGCTAAGGGTCACCGAAATAATAATTGACTAGTGCATGAATTTTGCTCATTGGCCAATCAGAAATTTTATTAGTCTTATTGCATTATAATGGCCCTTTCTGGTCTGTCATTTTGTTTATCATCTTAGGAGCTGCTCACATATTGTGATCATTGGACCTTGACATTTATGCAAAGCACACACCTTTTGTGGATACATGACATGATTCTGTGTAGTATGCTTAAAAGAGGAAACACTGGAACATGGCATATGAGGCACAGTTCTTTATGTCTTTGCGATATACATAATTGAGCTTGAAAACCAATTACATGATCTACTTTATGAACATCTTAGAACTGCACACAGTAAATGTTATGAAATGTGTCACCTGACAATTTTCAATCAAGAAGTTGAACCCAGTAACAATTCCATCCAAAGGAATTTTCTAGTGTGGGCTTAAGCTAGAGCTGCTGCTCCTATCACATTGGACTCAACAGGAATGCAGGAAAAGCTTCTTCTCACCCAGTATTCCTAGCAGCTTTAAGCCTGTTAGCTACTTCCTTTAGGTTTCAGGTTGCCCCACTGTTTTTTGTTGGAGAGATAGAATGGAGTGTTTTATGAAATTCAACCCCATTCGAATAACATTCATTTGGCTGGTCATTTTGCTGTTATAGACCATTGTATCACAATGGTGTCATGAGCTGTCACTTAATGAATGCATTCTGTGATGCCCGGCTGGAGCATAGGGCTTCCAGGAGCTTCTTGCCAGGTCTTTTCGGAGGGGTTCAGAACCTTAGTGTGGCTGTTCTGGTCGTTTTGTTTTCATTTTTTATTTTCACTGCTCTTCTAGAGTAGTGTGGGTGTGTGAGAATTATGGGGAATTTCTTCCCTGTATTTCAAACCTTTCTTCTTAATGAAATGATACACAGCTGTCTTGTGTGTTTGATTAAAAAACCATTGTATAAATCTGTGTAGAAATACCCGTGGCCCTGCCAGAGTGTGCCCCCGGAGAAAATATAAGTTCTTTTTGTTGAGGGAATAGAAATTATAAGTTCTTACCTTATCATATGTATTGCTTGTGGGTTAGTTGTCAGTTTTTGTAGCTTCCTCAAAATCAGGCAGTCCTACTGGCTTTTGAATATTATGCTAAGATGCGAACATAACACTATGACTATTAATTCTTCTTCCAGGGAAGGTCCGACATTAGTCGTTTCTTGTGGCTGGGACACCATATCATATTCAAGCTTGATAAGGAAAGTAGCTTCAGATAAGGTGTTTGTCATCCAGGTAATATTCATAGCTAATCTGCTGACTTTCACTGCTACGCCCTGCATTCCAAATTATAAGATATCTTGGCTTTTCTAGATGCATAGCTTTTGCTTTGTACTTAGATGCAATTTATCTAGAAAAGCCAAAATGTCGTTATCTGCTAATACAGTAGATCCACACAATAAACTTGCAAATTTTAATCTGATTCTTGTAATGTGTGCTGTTTTTATTTCAGATCCAGCACCCACGGTCTCGCCTTGATAGGTTTGATTTGGTGGTGACTCCTCGCCATGATTACTATGCTTTAACCGCTAGTGGACAACAAGAAATTCCAAGCCTGTTCCGCAGATGGATTACTCCACAGGAACCGCCCGGGAGCAATGTGGTATGCTGCCTTTATCATAGTCATAGTTTTCCAAGTAACTTGCATAGTGGTGGCATGCTGATTCTGAATTTTGAATAACCAGGTGCTTACTGTTGGTGCACTACACCAGGCTGATTCTGCTGCGCTACGGCTTGCTGCTATAGCCTGGCACGATGAACTTGCCCCTTTGCCTAAGCCGTTGCTAATTGTCAACATTGGGGGCCCCACCAGTAATACTCTGACTCATGTGCATGTTTTTGCATAGTTCTGTTTTGAGTTTTCTGCAAGTAAATCTAGACATTATGCCAGTTATTGCTCTCAAACAGGGATGCTGTCGGTGTGGTTTGCCTAGCGAGTGAACGTGTTATTTCCTTTACTGATTGGATGGGCATACCTAGTGCCGTAGGCTCCCGCACTGCGGGGTCTGGGGAAGGGAAAATAGCTGCACAAATGTGCACCCTGGACCTCTTGCTCATAGGTGGTAAAGCTTGCACTAGGGCCGCCCTTCCCTTTACTGATTGGATGGCTTTACTTTATTTTGATATATTGGATAGGCTTGCTTGTAGTATTATGATCCTAACAAGGACTGATTTCTAATGAACTGCAGAGGAATAATACTCCATTCCAAATTATAAGAAGTTTTTGGCTTTCCTAGATACATTGCTTTTACTTGCATCTAGGCATAGTGTATATCTAAGTACATAGCAAAAGCTATGGATCTAGGAAAGCCAAAATGTCTTATAATTCGGCATGGAGGGAGTAGTTTCTGCTTGCTAGTGTTGTATTGTACCAATTGATTATTAAACTTGCAAGAAATGGCAATGGAAATACCATCCTTTGAGGCTGATTAATATGGCATTGTTCATTGATTTAGATATTCCATCTATTCATGTTATCATGGACTTCATCTCACCAATAGAAAAAAACAATTATAGATCCCAAATATCTGCTCTAATCCAGTTTAACAAAAGAACTCTACATGTAAGCCCATTGCCCACCCATGGGCCCAGCAAGTTAACCCTGGCCTGGCCTCAAACTGCGTGGTTATACAAAAAGGGCAAGAGACAGGCATCCAATTGAGTGCAGAAATAAGAATGGGTCTTTCATTACTTGAAAGAAAATTCTCTTAATATTTTGTTTCATTTTTTTTGTGAACCTTAGTTAACATGAACAGTGCAGCATACACAGAGTCCATTGGATGCCTGTCTCTTGCCCTCCTGAACTTTTTAACAAACCCATACACGAGTCAACTTAGGTCAATCGATCCAGGGTGCAGTTTACCCTGTAGCAAATCTGGCAGGTAGAAAACGAGTGCATTGCCATTTTCTGTACATGCTATTTTGGACTTTTCCTTTCCCATGTTGCATACCTATTGGACTTGAGCCGTTTCAATTTTCACATCTTATTCTTTGGATACGATTTCCAAATGTGTTGAATTATTTTATTAATTGCTTTTACTCAGAGATACACGATGATCTTTCTGATTTGTTTTTTCTATAAACGTTCAGGGAATTGTAAATATGGTGTTGATCTTGCCAAGCAGCTCGTTACTTCTCTGTATAATGTGCTAGATAGCTGTGGGAGTGTCAGAATCTCCTTCTCTCCGAGAACACCATGGAAGGTATGGTATTTGGCAGTTTTTTTTTTTTCTATAGTACAAGTTGGCAGGCTTGACAGTTCCAACTGTCCACTTCAGGTCGCTGATATTGTATTTAAAGAATTTGCTGGACATCCCAAGGTCTATATTTGGAATGGTGAAGGTAGAATCTGAAGACTAGATCTAAGTCTTTCAGTATTTCACTTTTTGCTCAACTTGTTGAACTAGCAACTATTTTTACTTCTGCAGAACCTAACCCTCACATGGGACATCTTGCATGGGCTGATGCTTTTGTCATAACAGCAGACTCAATAAGTATGTTAAGTGAGGCATGCAGCACAGGGTAAGTTGTTTTCTTATTGGAACAACTTGCACATTGCAACCTTTTTTATGAAGTTTCATGAGTGTGACTAGCTTCAAATTACCATCGCTACAGGAAACCTGTTTATGTTGTTGGGTCCGAACACTGTAAATGGAAGTTTTCAGCTTTTCACAAGACTCTACGGGAACGAGGGGTTGTTCGCCCGTTCACTGGATTGGAAGATGTAAGTTTTGTTCAATATTCCTACCAATGATAATCTGTTTGGAGTGGCCACTTTGATATTATGAGCAGATTTTGTTCGAGTATGTCATCCCATTCGAACTAAGTTTTAGTGCCGATCATTTTACTTTATACATAACACTGGACTTTTGCCTATAACTCATATGCCAACTTGATCCTAACTCTAACAATTTTGCTGTGCTCGTGACCCCTAATAGGTTCTCATGCACACATAGTTATATACATATATATATGGCAGCGCACCAGCATTTGATTCCTTACTAACAAAGATGTTGTATACTTACTCTAGGCATCATTTATAGTTCCTGTGGTAAATACCACACTGTTCTAATTGTTGTTGCGAAAATTTCATCTAAATACATTGAAAATATCTAGTTGGTGCATAAATTATTATGAATTGCGAGTATCAGTTCTACAGCATATCGGTACTTGATTGTTTTGCATCATGTAGCTTGCCCCACCAATATTATTGGTAGAATGATAAAAAGCGAACAACACAAATCTGTTTTATTAGGTGAGATTTCCTTGAAGCTCAGATTGGTGTATGAACAGCTTATATCACTTAACTTTCCCTTGTAGATTTCAAATACCTGGAGCTACCCTCCCCTAAATGATGCCATTGAAGTAGCTACTCGTGTCCGTGAAGTGATTGCAGAACGAGGGTGGACAGTGGGGGGATGATAGTGATCATAAGTAGCCCTGTATTATTCTATCAACTTTGGTTCAGGTATGATATATATGATAAACTACAGAATTTGGTTAGCATCACCTTGGATTCAGTTTGTCGTTTGGAAGAAGGAAAGAATAACATAGCCATGGAATGGCCTGTACAAAAGCTGACCCTCTCTTTGGTGGTATACCCCAAGTCAATTTTTTGAGTAACTGCACAGCTCCGGGAGACGTTTTTTGTTTGGCTAGTGGCAACTTGTTGCCTGATGTAAATTTAACGCTGATAGAAGGAATTGGAGTAAGTAGAGATGGTAATGTGAAAATTTGAGGCCGACACAAATCAGGTGGCGTTTCGGGGTGTTGTATGGTTATGTGCTTATGACCTACCCTGTTTTTTTTGGTTGAATTTGTGTATGATGAAACATGCAGAACCCATCAGCTTTTGCCAAGGCTGATGCCTTTAGGGCCTGTTTGGTTTGTCTCCTTGATTGTGCGTTTTTCCTATGAAATTCCTGTGCCAATTCTGTAACATTCTTAAGTTCCAAACAGGGAGTTTTGTGGACTTTTTTTTTTTCTTCTTTTTGCTGCCTCTCTGCGTTCTTATCTGGCTGCCTTTAGCTGTAGCAGCTCGTAACCTGCAGCTATTAAATACCTGATACATTTTTTAAGTACGTTTCTACGTTATAATATGCTAACTGGGATGTGTATTCTTCTACTTGTTGCGGTGAGACGAGTGTCTGCGCACTTTATTCATGGACAAATTTTCATTTGAAACGAATATGCCCCTGCATATGTTGCCCAAAGTTTACTGACCAAGAGAAAGATGTTGTGCAAAACTACCTTTTTATCCAGCTATTGAAACTAACGTAAGGCGACACCGCGAGAAAGGGCTGAGAGCAATTATCTATCTGTTCGAGAATTTCTGCATGGGTCAGGAGTTTTTTTTCTTCTTTTTGTGAGAGGGCTCAGGAGGTTTTGCTCCCATGCTTCGAATTTGAAGCTACCTACTGTCTACTGATCTGAATACACGTTCGTTTGAACGAGTCCAGCAGGACGGGGTATATAAGTATAACTTAGAATACTTGCACGTGTCTATCTGGATTGTGATTTGTGAAATAGAAATACTACACTATACTAATACTTTGACCATGACGCCGAATTGACCGTCCGGCCGGATCCCTTTCAGTTTCAGGTCTGCAAATCAATTGTATCCACCAAATAAGGTCAGTTCTTGTGGCTAAAAACCTCTGTTTCATCATCGTGCATTTAGCGGAATTTAAGTGGCGATTGCGAACAGTAGACAAGTATCTGCATGAAGTTGGTAGAGTAAAATGCAGCACGGTTGGTCTAGTTTGCAGATAGGCAAAACACGGGAGGGCGCAAGATCCGTCTTTGGAATTACAACTGTGCTTGACCTGGAGCTCGAGTAGTCGAGTGACTCCAAGTCACAGGTCATCGCACAGCACACCAAGGGGAATTTTACTATACATCTGTCAACAGGTTTATATAACCTATTATTTTTCAAATTTGATAACCATTAGATGTAAAATCAAAGCTGTGGATCTCTTTCTCTAAGCCTTATCCCTTCCGCGTTGTTCACCCCATAGCCAGCGCCGGCGGCGACTGACTCCAACTCGAAGCTCCTGTCCCTCGTCAAGTGCCTATGAGATCAAGCTAAAAGTTTTAGAAGCCCTATCAAATCAAATTTGATTTACTCTTTATGGAATAGGCTCACATCAATTTCTAATTACTTTGTCAATATTTCTCTTTCTCTATGAATGTTCAAGTCTTTAGATCTAGACAAAATTATGCAGAAATTTAGTTAATTCCTTCACTACTTATATGTGAATACAATTTGATGGTGGGGTCAAAAAAATAATTATATACTGGTGATTTTTTTTCATAAATTTACTCAAATTTAGATAGTTTTGAAGAAACTCTCCAACCTTTATGTTGCTTTGCCTCATAATAAATAATTTCTTGTGCCTTGATTAGCGAGGATATTGCACACTGTTTGCCTAATAGCCCGTTTACACACCCTTTAAGCTACACAATGGTGCACCGTTTCTGTTTAATCGACCGTTTAGCCCGTTTGACCATTTTACCCATTAAGTGGCTGTTTAGGCCGAGTAATGGCTAAACAGGCAAGTGACCGACTATTTACTGTTTAGAGCGTACCAGATATATATACTTCTATATATCTTGCGCAACAGTAGACAAGAGCCAAAGTTCACTGGCTAAGAGCACTCTCAAGTCCTCAACAGTTGAGAAACATTTTGCTCATATTTTTACCACAACCATTTCAAATTGAGCATATGTAAGAGACAAGCACTCAAACAAGTTTAATAATTAAGATAAGTTTATATAATTTGGCTGAAACATTATAAGATATCAATAATGATCTAAGCACTCTGTCTTTTTTTTTTTTATAAAACAATACTACGTAGTAGAGATCTTATCGTATTAAATGGTACTCACTCTATATTTGACTAGTCAAACTTCTTAAACTCCGACTAACATTTAGTCAAATTATATAGAGCATATAACCTATTACATCGATAGATTTATGTTTATCTCTTTTTTTTTTTTACAAATTAAGTGATGTAAGATTATAAGCAGCGCTGAAATACGTTGATGAGCTAGTATAAAAAATGATAAAATAAGAAATAATAATGGTTGACGTAGAACTACTGGTAAAGAACTGCACAGTCTTCTGTCAAATTGGACGTTTCGTTTTGAAAAAGTCATCTCGAACGCGGGAAGTGTAATATTTACACGTTGACTCATCAGGAAAGCGAAATAATACTAGCAGTTCCACGGTGATGCAGGATTGACTGTGCGATCTTTTCTTTTTCCTGCCCCGACTGGATTCAGAAGACCGGGAACAACCTCTTTTGGAACTGTACGTGTGCCCCCGACAAGTCTGAGCTTTCGATTCGGGTTTCAAACTTCACAACAGGTTTGAGACCGCTCTAGTCTCTAGAATGTATGGATTTCATTGAAATTTCGTAAGAATCAATTTAGTTCCTACTAACTCAAGAAGAAATGTATAAAATTTCAAAAAGACACAGATAGAGTTACATGTTTTGCTCTCTTTTGTTTCTTCACTACTGGAAAATTTGTTGTCCATGCTGTATCACAAAATTTAGTGCCTAATAAAACAGTAAACCAAATTGAAAAGTAAGAGAGAACTCTCCCAGAGGCCGGTATTTACATGCATGATGCTATAAGAACTCCTAAATGATGATGACGATAAGATGCATCGCCATAACAGTAGCTGTAGCTCTACCGGAGCACGACGGTGGCGATGAAGCTGAGAACGGCAACGGCGCTGACGGCGGAGCAGCAGAGGTCGACGAGCACCTCCTTCCTAGCCTTGGACTCCTTCCTGCCCCTCTTGCTCCTCAAGAACTCCTCGTACCTCCGCTTGGCCGTCTCCACCTGGTCCTCCTCCCCTCCCTTCCTCGGCCCCGCCATGGCCGCCGCGAGCAGCCGCAGGGTGCCTTCGCCGCTGACCGCGGCGCCATCGGCGTCCTCGACGGTGAGGCTGATCTCCCGGACGTGCCCGGCTCCGGCTGCCGCCGTCTCCTGGGAGGAGCAGGAGGAGACGGTGACGGTTGCCTCGAACTTGCAGCCGCCGAGCACGACCGCGTAGCGCACCAGCGTGTCGCCCGTGTACCAGTGCCTGTCCACGGCGACGGGGCGGCGGCTCGACACGTTCACCGCGCGCCCGCTGGCGGGGTCGATCGCGACCCAGCTGAGCTCCAGCTCCGCCGCCGGGGCGGCCACGATGGGCACGGCGGCGGCGGGGCTCTGGCTCTTGCACTCCACGGCGTCGACGCAGAACGGCGAGGTGAGGAACCACGAGGACGACGTGGACGTCTCCACGACGCGGGACAGCACGGCGACGCCGCGGTGGTAGACGTCGACGGCGGAGACGAGCACGCTGGGGACGGGGACGGGGACGGGGAGCTGCTGCTGCTCAGACGAGGTGGCGTTTTCTGCCGCGCAGGGGAACGGGAAGGCGTCGGCGAAGAGGCGCTGCGGAGAGACGGAGCTGGAGGAGAGGAGGAGGTCCGGGCGCGCGGCCAGCGACGGCCACCGCGCGAGGCAGAGCGCGCGCCACGTCTCCGGGTCGGCGGCGAGCGCGCGGAGGCCCGCGGTCGCGCAGCTCGCGGCGGCCAGTGACGGCCCGTCGAGGCGGCGCAGCGCGCAGGCCAGCACGTCGGCGGGGAGGTCCTCCACGGTGGTGGTGCTCCTCGCCATGCTGTTCTGGGCCAGCACGTCTGCGGGAAGGCCCGTCCGATCCTCCACGGGCACGGTGGTGCAAGCTCAAGCTCGACGACGGGGACGAGTGGCTCCAAGTCACAGGTGTTGCAACACTCCAGACAGAGGCTAGTGACAAAGCAGGCGAGCGGGATGGCGATATGGCAGCGCAGCGAGATGCTCGTCCTTCCTTTTAATAGGGGAGTAGAGCCGGGAGCTAGCGCGCGCGGTTTGTTTATGGCTACGATACCGTGCGCGGCAGCGTCGTGCCGCCGTGCCGTTGCTTTCGGTCGAATGGCCCTTCGCGAAGACGGCGACGACGTGACAGCCCTCACCACGGGCCGGGTCCGTCCGGCCGCCGCGTGAGCGAGACGGACGCATAGAAAAGTTTATTGCTCTCCGCGACCGCGGTCCGCGGGGGCGCCAAATGGAGTCGGGGCCGGCCGTGCGGGGAATGCAGCCAGCGCGCCTGCCGCCTCGGGCGGGCGGGGACGCCGGACGCGCGGCCGGCGTGCTTCTAGGCGCGGGGGCACGGAGATGCGCCCGTGTCCGTGTGCGTGCGCCCGTGCCGTGTGGGGGCAGCACAGCCGTCTCACCGGCCGGCCGGTTCCACGTTTTCTCTGCCTGGGCGCGTAAGGCGGCCGCGCGCTTCTTGCTCCGCGAGCGAAACAGTCGGCATATGACATTCTCTTTATTTTTCTTGGATTGGAAGAAGCAAATATATATTGCCACATTCCAGAATATTTAATCTCCACAATTTACAATGATCACGCCCTTTTTCCTGCACTACTGGAAACCCCATCTTTGCTGTGTGTTTTTTGATTTGCCGTGTGCCAAACATCGGACACACGGCTAGTGCCGAGAAGATATACTCCGACCTCACAAAGATCATGCATACAGATACACCATACTCCAAGCATATCGCGTGCGCAGTTGTGTCCCTGCTGTACAGTGTAAGCCTGTATCCGAGAATAGAGAACTGTATGAGCACAGCCGTATAATTGGTCAGACACATATCCTATCCTAGTATATAATACTGTATACAGCTTGATCCTGCAAGCCTGCAGGGCCATGTCAGCGCGATCGATAGCACAGCATGCAGAACCAATCCACTAATCCAACTCGGGATTAGTTTAAAGGCAGGCCCGGCGATCAGATTGGTCGTACTCGTACGGCCTCCTTGCAATGAAGTTTATCTTTAGGATATCTCTGCTCTCTGCTCTGGGTTTGGTATTTGCTGATGCATCATGCTTTGCATGGCCGGGATACATTATACATAGTACATAGTATCTGGTGGGGCTAGGCGTACGTAGGCTTATCTAGCTACTCTCGGGTCTCGGCCGTTGCCGTTCTCTCGAGTTGTATGGTTCCTGGTGCCTTTGCCGGCAACGCCCCTGTGTCTGTCTCCCGGTCGGGGGTGGCGCCGGTCTCTTACGTGCGCGCGCATGTCGTACTCGCAATTTTCAACCCTCATGCCCGGCCGGGCTTCAAAATTTCCACAATCTATGCATTGTTTATGGAAGCGCGCAGGTTATCTTGTTGTCGGCTAGGAATATAGTACGCATTTATTTAACTTAAGATCACTCGTCATGTCAGCTGCAGTGCCAAGTGATCTTATGAACATTCATGAATCTAGATAGGACCATGGACAAATTAACAAGTGCAGATGCACCTGTGCTTTTCCGTGGGGGGTGGGGTGTCATGGGATTTGCGCAAGGGTATTGTGTTGGGTTCTTTTTGGTGCCTGCCAATTTGTGTGAAGTTAAAATTAAGTTGTTACGAAACCGATGAAAATGTGTTGGGATTATTTGCAACATTATTCAATTAGGAAAACATGTTATGTGTGTAAAGAAATATAACACCCCATTTAGATGTAGATATTAGTCAAAATTCTTGGCTAAAAAAGATCGAGCCTAATAGAAGTGCATCTCCAACATTTTGTTATTTCTACTTGTCATA
>JAKNSH010265731.1:0-15675 GCA_027790015.1 Cymbopogon flexuosus
CCGGGACGCGCGCCCCCCGCCCGCGCGCCCCCGCCCCGCGCCGTCGGGAGGGAAGGGAGCCGCGAGCGCGGCCGCCGGATCCGGGAGGATGGGAGGAGCGCCGCCGGCCGGATCCGGGAGGAGGGGAGGAGCGCCGCCGGCCGGATCCAGGAGGCGGGCGACGGGCGCGGTGGTGGTGGGCGACGAGCTGGCGACGGTGGGAGATGGGTCTCTTGTTGGAGAGGAGAAGTTTCTGGGTCCTCACCCTTTCACTATGCCGGACCAAAATCGGTGTATTGGTCGTGGGTTTGGGTTCCCTCGGTTGGAGACAGCCTAATGCCAGACTAGCAAGCCTACGAATGAGAAAACAGTAAGCAAGGGCCTACAATCAAAATGATTCACATGGGCATGCAAGAGCCAGAGGCAACGAAATCAATGTCTTCGATGAACATTTACCAAATAGCACCGACCCGAAGGAAAGTATCCAGCAAGCATAGGTGCATAGGCAAAGCATGTCCAAACCACCTCACTATGGATGGCAATGATGGTAGGCCGACGTCGACTACAATACGATCCTAGATGGATCAGGGATACACACCGACCAGCAACAAATCCAAGGAAACAATGACGCCCATGCACGTTTCTTGAGACGACACGAGAATCGCCTGGGGATGAGCAGGAGGTAACCGTTAGCCCATCGCATATTTCTGCGTCCAGCTGCGAGCTGTTGACTCGTATTTTGGCCGGTCCGTCTTGTACATGTGGGCAATCTCAGGGACAAGAGGGTCGTCTGGGTTGGGGTCAGTCAGCAGGGAACAGATGGAGAGCAGGACCTGGAACATCCAACAAAGCAAACCACCGTTAAGCAACAGACCAGAGCATCATAGCATCTTTGTTCTGTTTCAGGAGTACTAAGTGTAACACAACATAACATATCATTTCCAACATGACATAACACGCAATTCGTTTCAGCTCGATGGCTCACAAAAAGATTAGTACCCCCTCCACATTACAAATTATAGAACGTTTTGTTTTCTAGATACCTAACTTTTGCTATGCACAGTTAGATATACACTATTATGCCTCGGTATATAGTAAGAGCAATGTATCTAGAAAAAACAAATTATAATTTGGAACCCATGGAGTATCCTCTATGTTATCATATTGCCAATGCATAACAGGAAGGTCCTAAATGGAACAAATATAAGGGGCTCTCCAGAGTCTGAAGATCCTAAGATCCTATCAATGCACTCCTAAAAGTCCATACTAGAGAATTTGAGCAATACAACAAGGAGTCTTGAGCAATGTAATAAGTTAAGAGTAATAAATACTCCCTCCATCCAGAAATAAAAGAGAGTGGTGTCTGTCCCAAGTCAAACTACCTTAAATTTGACTAAATTTATATAGAAGAGTATCATCTACATGACATCGAAGAGGTAATTTAAGAAAATATGTCATGATACATCTAACAATGTTCATTTGTATATAAAGCGTCATTGTTATTTTCTATAAACTTGATCAAACTTAGGATAGTTTGATGTAGGAAAAACTCAAATCCCTCACTATCTATCCCAAAAAGAATTCTCGCGTCTTAAGTCACATGATTTGAACTTTGACCAAAGTTATACGAAAAAGCACAAACATTTAATATAAAATAAATATCATTAGATTAATTACGGAATGCGTTTTCATAACAAATTTATTTAGGAAAATAAATGCTAATACTATTTACTATAACTTACTATAAATGTGGTCAGAGTTGTCATTGTTTGACTGACACGATTCCTATAATTGCATTCTTTTGGGGACGGAAGGAGTATTTCAGAACAAAGTGGTAGCAAACAGTATTTTGAGGTTATTAGTTCATAGAAGCATACATTGAATTGAGAAAGACCCTTATATTCCACAGTTCCAGATAGGGTGAAGTATGTGATATAAGGAATGTCAGAATATTTAATCAAATCAAGAGGCACAAGACCCTTAAATTAAACATGGAGGCATTACATCAACAGTTGATCCATAAATAACATCAAATAGCAAGATTGACAAAGACATCACAGGAACATCAAAGATTAGAGAGTGAATGTTCCTATTCTCAAGATGTACATAACAATTTTGTACTATAAGAACCAAATTTATGCTAAGTTAATCAATGCAAAAATAAGTGATAACCATCAGTATAAAAGTCTTGTGTCATCCCAAATTTAGATTAACTCATTTTATAAACATTAAAAATATATATATATATATATATAAAAAGAGGAAGGTATATCACATGTAGAAAACTTATGAGTGTTCAGGATGACCTTAGAAATTGTCAAAGCAGGGCTCCACTGCTCTTTGAGAATGTCAAGGCATATACTTCCATTGCTGTTGATATTAGGATGGAAGACCTTTGTCTTGAATGAAACCTAAATTGGAACAGGGCAACAAAGAGTAAATAAAATGAGAAAGTTCAAACAATATAATATAAGTAAAGCAAACTCCAGACTGGGATGGCACACAAAGAAGTCCAGCCACTGATGGAATATGCCAAAGCAGATAATTAATAGGCTATGTAGAATTGTAGATTGGTATGTCAGACACACGTACATGATATTCTTACTAGTAGCGTTTTTCTTGAAATTGTTATAACATGAAAAAAATTTAAAATTTTTTTGGAGATAATCTGAGTGGAGCAGTAGAGCTTAAGACTACAACCTCAGGAGTAACAAATCACTAACACATTTCCAAACTGCAACTTTGAAAGGGTATAACAGGAATACTTCATCCAGAAATAAGAACTAAAAGATGTTTTTCATGCCATTTGCCAGCTAACAAAAAACTACAACCATATTATTAGTTGACCATAGAGAAAAGCACTAACAGAAAGGTGAAGCTATTACATAGCAGAATGGATAATGCTGGATGATGTCTCCTCCAGCATGATGATACTAGTAGTATAAGGAGGAAAAGCACAGAACCATTTTGTTCATAAGTTTTTACCAAAAGAAATCTATACTTATCAAAGGTAACCACAATCAGGCTATACAAAACTATAAAGCTTGGAATAGCGCATAATACATCATCACTGAACTGGATAATTAAAGTGAGAATTTGTAAACAAGATAAACCTCATGAGTTCTAACCTTTGGAGGTTTGAAGGGGTAATCCGGCGGGAAATGAATGTTCACTAAGAAAACACCGCCAGCATAGGGACTGTCAGGTGGTCCCATAATTGTTGCTTGCCAATGAAACATGTCCTCACCAGCAGGACCTGAACATTGTACAGATGAAATTTGAGTTCATGAGAAGTGAGAGATGCATTGGGAGAAAAGGAAGTGAGGATGCGAAGACATTTGTCCATCCACAGTTCCAGTATAATAACTCATAATCATACCGGCACTGCATGATGTGGGGGGATCTTTCTGCAGGTCCTTCAGCTCCTTGAGGATACGCTTCGATGCCATGACAAACTCCTGTATTTCCATAACATTACAAAGATGGGTTAGTCAATGAACAACATAGTAAAAAAGACTACCATATCTATTTGCATATTTGGAAGCAGGGATGTAAATGAGGAACAGGTTTGAAATTTTGCTGTGTTGCAGAGAACTCAGCAAACTGGCCACACAAGAAACAAGAAGCAAATATCCCATGAATTAAATCAGATGACACAAGGTGTTACATGGCAGTCCTCATATCAAACATCTGTGAACCCATATGGCTGATTCAAACTAACTTCAGTTTTCTGTCTAGGACGTCAATCAACTACTGTAGACAAATAAATATTCCCCATAGCTCGCTATACTTGGATGGTTGTGCTGCTACTGCCAAAGCTTGAACATTGGGTTCTGTTCTCATGCTTGCTAAGATGTGCATACTTGATCATTTTGTCATAATATCACTTGGCAGCCAAATCCAATATGAAAACAGGATTCCAACATTATGCACCATCCAATGATTAAGACAGGGTTCCGAAAAGCAGCACTAAGCGCAGGCTTCAGTGCGTTTTAGTGCTAAGCGGCAGCTTCGCTTTGGGCCATAAGCGCTCCCAAAGCGGGGCGACCGCCTTGGTGGAGCAGCTGCTGCTGGCTCCCACCTTGGCGAGGGCGCGATGCGGGAGGGAGAGCCGCTGACGACGACGCCAAGCCTAGGATCTACCCCGACGCCGTCGCCTGCGTGCCGAGCGCGGGTTGTGGTGGGGTAGGGGACGGAAGATGGAGCCCCAGCGCTGGGTGGAAGATCGGCCTCGTTGGGTTCACAGTAACCAGCTCCACCGACGAATCTCCTCAGAACCTGCTGAAAAAGAGCTGCGAGAGACGGAGGAGCTGAACAAAAAAAAAAAAGTAGATCTCACTGCCTCCTCCTCCCTCCTCACGCGGGACGGACGCCGCTGCCCTGGATCCACGCGCTACGGCTCCTCCTCCCCACTCCTCACGCGCGTAGCTGGCGACGGAGAAGACGCCCGGCGGCCAGGAACGATGGAACGAGGCGAGGCGGCGATGAGAGGCAGCGCGGGAGAGGCGGACACGCGCCACCGCTCGGCGGCGCGACGGTAGGTGGTAGTCCGAGCGGCCGGCAGCGGTGGGATGGGACGGCGGAGAAAAAGATCGTGGTGTTCGTGCGCGAGCGGCGGGATCCGGATCGGCAGGGGCCGGAGCTCGCCGGTGCCGATCTAAACTAGAACGGAGGTGGAAAAAATTCACGCGGAAAAGGACTGGATTCTTCTCACCTTTTTGCAGGCGTGCGAGGCGAGAGCAGACGAGAGGTTGGGGAACGGGGACGGCGAGAGGAGAGGAGAGAGACGACGGTCTTCTCTCTCCTTTTTTTTTTTTTCTTTGCCCCGCCCCGGGTGGCCGGGTCCCCTCGGTTTGTGGTGGCTGGTAGTATGCGTGCGAGACGGGGTTCAAAGAAGCGGGTCCGAGATGGCATTTATGGTCTGCGTCTGCCCACCGGTGCTGGGCCGCCGGCTAGAGGAGAACGTTCGTTGTACGTTGCGCGGTCTTTTTTTTTTTTTTCTTTTCCCGTGTGATGATGGGATGACAGAACGAAGTGTCGATTTTCTTAAAAAAAACTAGAACAAATTGTGAGGATCAAAATTATCATTGGATGAATCTTTGCGAAGAGCGATCCGTCCAATGGCATTAATTATTAAATAATAATATTCTTATATGTTTATATTAAAAAAAAGTTCAAACTGTTTGACTTATCGGTCCTCGCTAAGTAAGGATGACATGATTTCTCAAAAAAAAAATAAGGATGACAGATTATGACTATGCGCTAGATTACCTTAGCCGCTAAAAATCATGTAATTTGTAATTTACGATAATTTTTTTTGGTTCCCCTGATGTAGATCAAGTGGTCATGACAATCAAGTGTTGCATGGATAAAAACACACACAGTGTTTGTTTCTGTTGTGAATCGGATGTTAGTGTGCCATCCAACATTAAATTGAAGGGTTAAAAAAACAGTACTCCTCCATTCCTATTTGTAAATAATTTCAAGAATCTTGAAGAATAAAACTATTTTAAGTTTGATTAAAGATTACTGAGAGAATTATGTAATATCAAATAGGTATACTTTAAAATTATAGCTAACGAAGAATCCAATAATACTTAGTTGACATCCTAATTGTCATTATCGCATCATATAAATTATAGCTAACGAAGAATCCAATCTATATCTATACCTAATAATAAAACAAGAAAATTTTATTCCACCTCTCTTTCATCTAACTTAGAGTTTGACTCGGTTACGTGAGAAAATTTCTTTCCACCTCTCTTTCATCCAATTTAGAGTTTGATTCGGTTACATGTTTATTTCTATTTAGCAATCGATGTACATAACTAAGAATTCTAATTCAAATAGGAATTCTAATCTAAATAGGAAAGGATAAGAGTACAGCGGCGGATCCCCCTCGCCCCCCGGTGAGGTTGGTTTTTGCCTTCAAAACACTGTAGCAAAGTCATTAATCATTGATTAAGTCTTAAATCCCTATTAGCTAGCCCCCCCCCCCCGGTGATGCATCCTGGATCCGCCAATGAGAGTACAAATCTATCATATATGTCTACTCCCTTAATAGTAGGGGTACAAATCTACATGCATGCTTCCGTGTGTAAACCATAAAACACGAAAAAAAATACTAACCACGTCAATTACCAAATGCATCAGGACTCCAACACACTACACAGCAAACACGTCAGGACTCCAACGTAGAATCCACCTCTCATATTTTTTGAAGAAACAGGAGGAGCCTCCTACTAAAATGCATTAAAATTAAATAAAGTAACAATACAAGTTTTAGGTGGTTACAATAGCATCCGCCTCTCATATAGTTGAAAAAAGAATATGAAAAATATGGGAGTTGCTATATCTCTTTCACAAGAAAAATAACCAACATTTCTTGCAACGTCTTAAAACCTTGGATCATCATCCTAGGGTGGGATCTATCATCATCACAGATAACAGAAAACAAATAACAATTGAATGGTGTGTGTTGGCACAGAAAACATAGAACAAAGGACAACAAACAATTTTTTCTATAAAAAGACAAAGACAATAAACAATTTTTTCTATAGAAACACGTCGCAGATGGAAGAGAGAATTTTCTTTCAACAGAAAGATATGAAAAGTGGAAAAATATACTATTGCTTTCACATGATTTTCATCTATACTTAATAGGTTTAATAGGTTGTCACATATGTATTTTTAATGACATGACCAACGTGGACCAAACTCTCTATCTACCTCATAGAGTCATGGTCGCCTCCTCAGTGGAGTAAAAATACAAAATGAATGTTTTTTTACATGGAAAAAACTTTCCATTACTCATAACTTGCTGCCAAATTGTTGGCAACCAATTCACGCATACAAATTGGAATACTGTCCACAACCGGCACAACACCCATACTCAAACTTGCCCCAAGAGCAGCTAGGCTATCAGCTACCGAATTACAGGATCGAGGAATATGATTAACAACATAGTAAGCAAAATTGCTCGCCAGCAAATTTTTCATCTCCCATATAAGTCCACCAGCAGATGAACAATCATAGTTTGTGGTATTCGCTGCCTGTGCCACCATGGAAGCATCTGTCTCCAATATCAACCTTTGCACATCCAGATCAGCCGCCCTATGAATTCCTTGCAGACAAGCTATAATCTCCGCATGAAAAGCTTCACTCACGTTCTGCAACCGACCATAGCCGGCACTGATTACTCCACCATCATACTCACGAAGCACAAAGCCCCATCCACCGTTGCGCGAATTTGTAAAGAAAGCACCATCACAGTTGAGCTTGACAATATTTACCGATGGCGGCTTCCATATTTTCTATACGGCTTGATAGTCTCACCTAACATTGTTTTATGGGTTTGCTTATTTCACTTCTAAACTTTGCCTTGCCAAAGATTTGGCAAACCAAAAGGCAAAAAAAAAAAAATTTGCCATGGATTTGGCAACTATATGTGAGAGTTTGGCAAGTTTTGGCTGCAAATCAATTGGTAGCGAAAATCTTGACCTTGCTATTTTTTTTGGGGCAAATGTTGGATGTGAACCAAGCAGGCCTTTTATTCTTTTTTATTCAAACGAGATGTACTCTGATGGCTTAGCTTTTAATCATAGCCCATAGAATTTAATCATGAGATGAATTAAAAATATGACCGATGTAGGAGGAATTGAAACACATGACGTTCGATTGAACTTATTAGCCTTGTACATTAATCATGATATATTGTTTTTTCTCTCACAATAAAACGACATCCGCCGATTTATCTGTTACATAAAAATTTGAGTCACAATTTGTACAAGTGACTATGCAATAAACTGTGTACCCCGTTGTAATGTACGGGCATTTTTGCTAGTAGTACTTAATTGACATCCTAATTATCATTATCTTATCGTATAAATTTGGTCAAACTCGAATATTTTAACTCTCTAAGATTTATGAAATGACTTACGATTTAAAACGGAGGGAGTAAGTACGAATGCAGCCACGAGTAAATTGTGTGTGCACAAATGTTTTTTGCACTACAGTTACAATTTACAAAACATAGTCATTGAAGGGGGGGTTTTTTTTGACAACAATGTGTCGTTGAAGGTTGGCATCCTTGGATCAGAGATCAAATGAACGGTTTCGTCGCGCAGACTCGCCCTCAGTTCCAGCCAATACGCATTTTGGTTTGACTTGGCATATTCTTGCGTCTTGGCGTCTACGCTACGATTTCTTTTTTAGGGTTCTTTCTACAGCACACATTTGAAGTCAAGAGAAAGCTAAAATGGTCAGCTTTCCTTTTCCTTTGAAAAGAAAAGGGATCACGCAGAGCTCATCTTGCAAAGGAATGCAAGCCAGGATTATTCCTACGATTCAAACGCAAAGACGCTGTGAACCTGGTAGGCTGTCTCCAACAGTCAAAGCATATGGCAACCTAAACGAGAAATAGCTCATGTCCAGTGAAAAAACGCCTCCAACAGAGTAGCTAAAGGAGGACCGATTTTGGGAGAGGAGGAGAGAGGGAACCGATATATCGGCCGTCTCTCTCCTCAACCCAAACGCATCCACCGCTCCTGTGGCAACACGCGTCCGCCCCATCTGAGCAGCTGTTGTTGGAGATGGGGTGGTGTGCTCCTCTCTTCTCCTCTTCTTGGCTGGCCGCTCCTCTTCTTCCTCAACGCCGGCAGCCACTCCCTTCTTCCCTAAGCTCCTCGCCGGATCTGAGCCCGCTCCCTCGCCGCCGGTGATGAGCTCGCCGGATCTCGCCGGGAGGAGGGTAGGAGGCTGCGTTGGGGAGGGAGCTCGCCGGCCGGGATTGAGCCTGATGAGGTGAGGCGAGCATGGACGACGGCGCGGCGAGGCGAGCAGGGACGACGACGAGGCGGGGACGGAGGCTAGCGGCGCGGCCAGATCTGCCCGCTCACGGATGACGGTAGTGAGGCAGGCAGCGAGGCGGTGGCGCTCGGTGGGGAGGAAGGCGGGCGGTGCTCGGCGTGGTGGGATGCGGCCGCCGCTCACCGGGGAGTGACGCGGTCGACGCTCGGGCGAGAGGACGAAGGAGGGAGAACGGCTTTGGTTTTGGGTAGTCTGTTGGAGAAGTGAATATTTGGGTGCGTGACCGTGCACTTGTGTGTGACCCAAACCAGGGAATTGGTCTCTGGTTTGCGTCCCTGTTGTTGGAAATGTCGACATTTTGCGGTCTTGTAGGTTGAAGCAAACGTTGCTTTGATCGCTCACTCGTCTTCAAAACCATTCTTTTTTTAATCCAAAAATATCATTCTTTTTCAGTGGTGCCAATGGTTTGTTTTCACCGTTTTTGTTTTGGATTTGGAGGAAACGAAATGTTTTTCGATCAATGCCAATTCGCCAACACTGGGTCTCAGACATGCATACATACACCTATGTGGAGATGTGTGAACGCAAAATGAATCAGCACCAATCTGCCAAAGATGTTCGGAAAGTGAATAGCATAATCATGATTCATGATTCAACAATTAATGAAATGAGACCGCCACCAGGGTTCCATGGCTAACATTATGGAACCAAGAACAGAATAAAAAATTACCAAAGAATGATCAGGAAACAACTGATTGCAAAGCTTCACTGGACACACTGAACACAGAGCTGTCAAACCTACTTTCCTGCAGATGACGACATGTTACGGATGCGCTGCTACTCAGGCGACCTCCCTGGGATTGTCCTCCGGGGACGTCTTCGTGTCCGAGTAGGAGTTCCGGATCTCCTCGATCCTGCTGATCACCTCCTCCATCCGAGGCCGCTCGTCGGGGACAACTGCAACGCATGCCATGGCGACATGGAGCATCTGGACCATCTCGTCCTCGACGTTCGGGTGCCTTAGCAAGTCGACGTCGAAAACCTCCGACGTCCACTCTTCCCGGACCACGGACTGCACCCACCTGGGGAGGTGCTCGATGGAATCGTCACGCCCAGGGGACCTGAGAGGGGCTTTACCCGTGAGCATCTCGAGGAGGAGGACGCCGAAGCTGTAGACGTCGGATTTCTGCGTCGGTTTCCTGGTCTCCAGGACCTCGGGTGACCGGTAGCCGATGAGCCGTGGGTGGACGTGGGGCGCGGACATGAGCTGGGCAAGGCCGAACTCAGTGACACAGGCGCTGAGTTCCTGTGAGATAAGGATGTTACTTGACTTGATGTTCCCATGAATGAACTTCCCGCCACCCTCGGCGTGAAGATAAGCCAACCCGCGTGCAGTGCCCAGAGCTATTTTCACCCTGGTCTCCCAGTCCAATGGGGTTCTTCCAGCAGTTTTACTCCCTGGGTTTTACAAACAACAATTAGCCTGCTATCATATAATTTCGTTTCAATAGAAATATGTATAATGAGATTAGTCAAACTTGTAGATAATTAGTTAGCAGAACCAGCGAAATAATAGAAAATAAAAGTCGAAATACTATAGAAGCAAAACTTGAAATGCACTTCTCATTTGGTGACCTAGTCCCAAAATCTCAGTAACCAATTAAATTTGTGGTATCCAGGCAAAAGCGAACATATCCATACTTAAAGACAGATTAGTTAAAATAGAAATGGAAACAAACTGTCAATTAGGCGTTCTGTCAGAAGTCCTACAGCCATCCTAATAAAATCACACAGTTTTCAGGTCATGGCGATTCAGTAAGTTTAGATCACAGCCGAATGTGCCTAAACCTGAATCACATATATGCGACACAATATTAACCCACCCGCCTTGTAGTATTAAAAGAAAAACCACTAGAGCTTACATGTACCCCCAATTACCTATGTAGTGCTGGCAGATTGCAAGTCGGTAATGGTGTGAGAACTCAAAGTAGGTAACGGAAAAGCAAAGAGAGCACTATGGAACCAACAATTATTCTTTTGCATTCACTGCAAAGGCCAGAAAACGACAATAGCTCAAAAGCCTAAAATTTCCAGCTACAATAGCAGGTCGTGTGGACTGTTCATGGGAGCTCCCGAACAGCAGTTGGAATCCCAAAAACCAAATCAGTGAGAATGGTATATGTTAACATCCCTTGTAATAAAGTACTCTGTGTGTTATATTCAAAAGAACAAAAACTAAGGTCCAAAGACAGTATCTGGAGTGTATATCTATGTTCTGAATAATAAATACCTTATTCATAAAAAAACGACCTTTGTTTAGTAGCTTATTGTAGTATACAGAACACAAAATTATAGAGTTCTCTACAATCATTCGAAAACATCCCACTTTGAGAAGTCAAGTATGCAATCACCATTTTGAGCATTTGATGCTGTTTCTACCTTGTGATTTGAACCAAGCTTTTATTGTTAATAATAGGATAAAGAAGAGATTATGCTGCAGCACCATTCGTGCATCACTTCACTTGCAATTTGCTCAAGTGCCAAAGTACTAGAGTGAACGTGAATATATTTTGCTCAAGCCTTAGTGCAGACTAAACATTTATTTCAGATCAGTTCCTTCAAGCTGAAGTAAGCTAGTAGCTTTAATTTTCAAAAGAAATTTCAAACTAACATTCTGACAGGTAACAAACTGTAAAATGATTCAAATAGATTATTTGAAATGGAGGACATACCATGCAAAGCAGCACAAAGGCTACCTAAAGGGACATAGTCATACACCAAGAGTTTCTCATCCTTGGAGTAGTAGTAAGCACGCAATGGGACAGTGTTCTGATGCTGAACCTTGCCAATTAGCTCCATCTGCTGTTCAAATTCCCTCTTTCCTGCCACCACTTCCTTCAATCTCTTGACCACCACTGTTATTCCATCCTCCAGAACAGCTTTGTAGGTAGTCCCATAACTTCCTTTTCCAAGGACTTCAGCCGAAGCCCTCAGTAGATCCTCCAAGTCAAAATTATATGAACATCCCTCAAAGAAAAACAGTTTATTTCTCTCCGCTTCTTGAATACCACTGCTGTATTCCCCCTTGGATTTTTCTCCCCTTCCACCTGCAATACCCTTTCCTTTGGATGAAGATGATGCTGCGCCAGGCTCCGCATCTGTCTTTCTTTTGAAGATGCATACCAAGAGGATGAGGATCAAAATTAATAATACGACCCCTCCTCCAGCAGCTATTGCAATTTTGACACCAAGGCTGAGCCTTTTCCAGAAGTTTCTTTTGCCATTTTGGGGTGATGGCGAGGACGGGGAAGGAGATGGTGTCCCTGGACATGGTTCCAATGGAAATCCACACAGAAAGGCATTTCCCAGAAAAGAAGTAGCAGGGAACTTCTGCAGGGAGGGTGGTATAGGTCCACTCAGGTTATTGTTGCTCAAATCCAAATGTCTCAACTTGGGTAGGCGAAGGTCAGGGATGGGTCCAGAAAGAGAGTTGTTCTGGAGAAGCAATGCTGTCAGTTCAGTGATGTCTTGCACCGTAGATGGTATTTCTCCATTGAATGAGTTATATGACAGATCTAAGAATGTTAGACTGGAAGATAGTGAACTTGGTATAATTCCAGACAGGTTATTGTGTTGAAGATAAAGAGAGCGCAGTGAGGGAATAGATGGTACATCAGGAGGGAGATTAATAGTAAGACGGTTTGACCTAAGACTCAACACCTCCAAGGCATCAAGCTTGCTAAGTGTGCCCGATGGGATAGGACCAAAAAGCCCTATTGCAGGTAGTCGGACTTCACGCACACGTGTCCCGTCCGGTGTGCATGTAATGCCAACCCAGGATGTGCATACTTCTGTTGTGGAGGTCCAGTTGACCTTTCTGCCATGAGGCACTGATGCAGCAAATGCAAGAAGGGCCTCCTTATCGGTGTTTAGGTCAGAACCTCTAGCATATGGAAGGTGCATAAAGACAAGAGATCCATAAAGAAAAGCTATCAACTTGAGATGCCACATTTGTTGGGATTGGCTGTGGAAGAAGAAGAAACCAGTTATAATCCAACTATGAACTATCCAAAAGTCCTCATCAATGCATGTGCATCACTCCTGACACATAAAAGGTTAACAAAAGTCAGCAATACATAATGGTCCATAATTTAAGAATTAATAAGGCAGTCAAAATTTCAGTTTGCTAAATAGAAACAAGGTAGAAATGAAAGGAATGTGAATGTGGATAACAATCATAACAGATATAAGTTTTCCAGTGAACATTTATATGCTCTGCAACAAACAAGTAAACAGCTACTTAAGTTTAAATGTCACACAAGAGTAACTCATTCTATAATTTCGATCATCTAGATAGGATGAAATCACACAAACTACCAAAAAAGCTGAGCAATTCTAATGTACAATTGGATGCAATTTCATCAATTAACAGCTTCTAAGAACTAAGAAGCATTACCACTTCTTAAGTTTAAATGTCAAACCAGGCATTTGCTTCATTAAATACCACATTCACACAATCATGCTAAAAAAACCAGTTTGGCCACCCCACTATTGTGAGGCCAACAGGGTTTGACCCATAGTTTACGAAGTTGGTGCATCAGCTCCAAAAGAAACACAACGAGCAGCTTACACAAACAGTAAAATATAAATACGACTTTCTTAGGAGATTCCAGCATATTTTAATTACCACTGTACTTACCCATAATGAGGATCCTATACTTTGCATCATAACTAATTTGCATCAATGAGAGAAGGCTGGTGGAAGGTCACTCTTGGAATGAATCATAAATTCATGAGACAATGACAAAGGCTGGTGGAAGCCCACATTGATATTTCAAGGGGACCACCACATTCCTCAACTGCCACACAACAATCTCCTCTACGAAAATAGCAAAACGAAACTAAAACAGAATGACACATCTTCTTCTCTTTAGCATCAACCGAAAGGCCCGAACCCAAACAAATCGGCTGGTTTATCTCAAATCTCTTTATGAAAAGACAGCTAGGATCATGTGCCATATAAAAGGAAACCAACACATCTTTTAGCTAGTAGCCATCACTCTTTAGCCTTTTCTGAAAAGGATAACCCCACTGTATTAACAAAACAACCACCACGCCTAAACAATGGCGCCTGGTCATAACAAGAACAGGCACAACACAAGGGTGGCGACAAAACATTACCCCTGTTGCTGAGGGTGAGGCACAGCACGTTGGTGGACTCTCTTGCACATGTGTAACTTAGACAAAAGCAGCATTGCCGGCACCTAACCTAGACCCAATAACTGCACCTAATACCATTTGTTTTCTCGGCAGAGCAAAATGCTTTGGAGAAAGGCAGTCAGCACGAAACCAAAAGTCCAGCACGTAAAGCAGGTGGTCTCAGATGCAAGAAACCAAAGGGAAAGGGAAGAGGGCTTGCAGGCAAGGGGTGTGGGCTCTGATCGTTTATGGAGCTATCATGGGCAGCACGGCACACTGGAGGAAGTGAGGAGGGATCTGAGGCTCCACACCATAGGACAAAAGGAAGGCAAGATCCATCACTATCTCGACACCTCAAAAGACAATTGCAACAGTAGATGTACCGGTAGGATCAGTAAGAGCTCATCTTTAAAAAAAAGATGACAGAGAGTTCACACTTCCATGTTCTCCTAACCCATGGATGCATCAAGCTTGAGAATTGCCCATGTAGATGTAGCTGCAAGGGTGCAGTTCAGTATACTACTACATGCCTGACCTGCTCCATTGCATGATTTTCAAGTTGATGTTTGTTTATCTAACAGTTGCATGTTGTTTACACGAACGTTAAGTGCAAAATCATACTGGTTCAGTATATAACACTGTTATTTTCCATAAAAACAGTAATAAATAAATGTAGTACTTTACTAATCACTGGCACACCAATAAACGGAAGGTAACAGTGGCCGCGTACTCCGTCAGTACAGATTCGAAATGCTCAACAACTACTACTAGTACTAACAAAAGCGCAATTCCAGTGCATTCTCTCTCTTTTTTTTTTTTTTTTTTTGGCCTTTTTCAAAGACAAAAGCACGCACGCATCGACCAACCGAGTGTGTTTGACGCAAAAAGCTCGATTTGCTTTCCCGCAACAGCGCTGTGGTAAAACCAAGAAACGGACTACTACACATTGTAAATGGTAGAAATCGTTTTCGCAGTCAGTAGGCGGTACTGTACTGAAGAACTCTGAAATTATTACGCCGTACCTCGCAAAGCCGCAAGAAAGCCATCCCAGGTCCGAATCCCGGAGGCGGAGGCGAGCTCCATTCCCGCGGGCAGCGGCGCGTGGCGGCGTGCGCCTCCCCTCGGCTCGGCGTCGGCGTCGACCCAGACCAACGGGGATGAGGATGACGCCGGGAAGAGAATTCCGACCTTCGCGGCGTCACCAAGACTGGGCAGTGGGCACCTGGCCAGAAAACCAACCGCCCGCGCGCGCTCTCGGAGCCGCCGCCCGCCTCAGGATCGGGTCCTCGCGGTCACCGCCCGCCTAAGGCCAACCGCGCCAGGAAGGAATCGCTCCGAAGAGGGGGTAGGCCGATCGATCCGCCGTTGAGACCGCCGGCATTCGCCCGGCCGCCGCCGTAAACCGCGGTGGCTGGACCACCGCCCCGCCGCGCACCTCCGCAGTCCTCGTCAGTCACCCCCTTCACGGGCGCGAGGCAGCTGCGCTGTGCCTTTCTCGGTTTCTCCCTCCCTCGCCTCGCCTCTGCGCCGGCCTCTCGTTGCAGCTGCCAGCGGACGCAGGCAGCCAGCGATGCGCCGATGCTGATGTGATGGCGCGGGACGGCGGGACTCGGGAGGATGCGCGCGGCTGTGCGTGTGTGTGTGCGAACTCGCTGTGCATTTAAGACAAGTGTGCTCGTGCCGTGCCGG
>JAKNSH010266046.1:0-11086 GCA_027790015.1 Cymbopogon flexuosus
GTCTTCTTCATATTATTATTACATGTGGTTTGTCCTGATTGACAAAACTTTATGTACATACAGTATGTCCTTACTTTGTTAACGAAGAGAATTTTAACAATGATTTACTTCGCAATTTGCATGATCTCTGATTAAGTAATATTATGGTATTTTGTCAACATGCATATACTCTAGTGAGGACATCACGAGAGATTGGGAGAATCAGCATTCAAATAGTAAATAAAGTGAATCTAGGAGTATGGTATGGTAGTATATACATCCTACGTCGCCTTTTTAGTTTGATCATTTATATAATACAAATAAAATAACTTCTACACATACTGCAGCAACACCCATAGTTTTTGCCTAGTATATATATAGACTGGTGTGGTGTAGCTTTGGGGTTTTTGCCGCAAAACTTGGCCCTAGTCTTGGCCAAATTCTGGGTCCGCCACTGAGTACCGCTAAAGTCGCACTTCATGTACTCGGTCTTTGTCCTACTAAGTCTAAACCCTTTCGACTCTAACGTGCGCCCCCACAGTTCTAACTTCCTATTAACCCCCGCCCTACTCTCGTCAACTAGCACCACATCATCAGCAAAGAGCATACACCAAGGGATATCACCTTGAATGTCCCTTGTGACCTCATCCATCACCAAAGCAAGTAGATAAGGGCTCAACGCTGACCTCTGATGTAGTCCTATTTTAATTGGGAAATCACTAGTATCGCCATCGCATGTTCGGACACACGTCACTACATCCTTGTACATATCCTTGATGAGGTTAACGTACTAAATAGTAAGCTAGTGAAAAACTGAATAACAAGACCAACTACTATCATTTCTCCCCCTTGGAATTGTTCTGTTGGAATTGAGGCAACAAAAAGTGGTGGTTTGGTATTGCCAGAGGCAGTTGTGGCTCTAGGCCATGTTCTCATTATATAGAAAAGCAAACATGGAATACAAACTACTGGTACCGAGAGCAGCCTAAAGTACATAGTAACAAAGGAAACTAGGTAACTTAACACTAATGATAACTAAGCTAGGCTTAACCACACTTCTCCCCCTAAGCCTTGTTGGTGGCCTTCTTCAGACCAATCCTTCCCCTCATCTCTTCAAAGTTGGCTTTGCCGGGAGACTTGGTCAGGATGTCAGCCAGTTGATCAGCAGTGGGGATAGTCAGTCTCTGATGAAATGGTACTTGGTCCTGATGTTCTTCAGGGTTGGAATGTAGTCCTCAACTTGCTCACCAGGGCGAAGTGCGAGATTCTCCCACTCACGACGAAGCTGCTTAAGAGTCGCCTGGCGAACCCGATCGACGCTGATTCGTGCTGCAGCAATGGCGTCCCACGCCTCCTTCGTGGTATGCTTGTCCGCGAGCGGGATCCCCATCTCTAGAGGGACAGACGCGAAGATAACCTCAAGCACCCACCACTCGTCGCGGTAGTGGAGAGGATGACCGTCTACATTCCAAATCTCCCTCGCTTGCATGTTCGCCTTCATGAGCAGAGACCACTCGTGATAGTTTTCGTCAACATCGGTGAACACTGAAGAAGGAAGGCCCTTAGTGAAGATGTTTGCATATTGTGACGAGGTCGGAACATGCAGAACACGAAGATCACCGATGGCAACTCGCTCTTGGACGAAGTGAAGATCAATCTCAATGTGCTTTGTTCGCTGATGCTCAATCGGGTTGGAGGTTATGTAGCACTGATGTTGTTGCAATACAGCAGTGTGACGCGCCGTAGAGGGGCATGCAGCTCCAGAAGAAGCTGGCACAGCCACTCAATTGGCCACTGCATGATACTCGACTTTAGCACTAGATCTTGACACTGTTTTCTGGTGCTTCGAGGACCAGGAAACAAGGTTGTCGTCAGTGTAGATCACAAGATAAGTCGAAGTAGACGGTCACAACAGGAGACCGAGGTGAAGAGTGCCTTGACCATAGCGAAGAATCAGCTTCAGGGCAGCAAGGTACAAGGGCAGGTTCATGGTGGTAGTGCATGTGAAGGCAGACCTGCTGAACAACATACGCAATGTCAGAGCGGGTGAACCTGAGTATGAAATTCAGCCCAAGGTTTATGCCGTTGAGTTTAGCTATGCACAGCCATCTCATCCTCAAAGCCCAACCCAATGATTTGTGGTCTGTGAATGTGAAATCCTCCAAGTTATTTTAAACGACAAACCTTCAGCTACATGATTAAGCAATGACTGCCATTAGCTTCTTTCCTCCCCCTCCACAAAAAATTCCCAAACTTTTGTCAATTTCTTTGAGCTCATGGAGGAAGGTCTGTAGCATTAGCTAGATAAATCACCACAGAGGTCATGACATTTAAACATCACCAATCTACCAGTTCTGTTCAAATAAGGCTCTATAGGAAGGAAAGTTGCTTATAAAATATTTTCATGATTATTCTTTTTGAACTGATGAGTGAATACTATGCAGTGAGGTCTTTGTGAATGCGCCATTCTTTATATCTGCTGAGGATGCAGGTGCCATGGATGCAAGGTACTTTCTCCTTTTAGCAGCATCTGATGCGCTTTGCCACTAAGTACTTTAGCTTATAGTGCTAATATGTACAAAATAAGCTTGAAGAACTGAACTATATTTGTCCTCCTCTTTTGATAGGAAAAGCGATGAGTACGAAGAAACTATTATTCCAGCTGGAAAGACACATGAGGTACACATGTCTTGTTGATCTCGTTATTTGCTTTATTTGTTGAAATATAAGTACACATGAGGTACACATGCTTATTGCTTCTTGTCTCTTGATGCAGTGATATGGAATTATAAGTAGTTGAAGTTTTATCTTGGATGGTCTCGATTTGCTTAACAATTGTCATTTACATTTTTCAGGTCATTTTGAGTGTTGAAGCTCTAAACTCATACATTGCATGGGACTTCTCCTTGCAACAAGGGGCCCTCAACATGGTATTGGTACTATGCTGTTTCCCTACTCTTAGAAAAGTGATATCACTGTAATATTGATCACTCTAATCCTGATGGTAATACATGATCTTGTATTTGGAAAAAGTTTACTTAAACCTCTCACCTATGAAGGGTGGTCTACTCACCCCCCCAAACTATGAAATGGTCTATTTTACCACCTGAACTTTCTAAAACCATCTATTTTACCCCCTAAGTTGTTTTTCACTGCCTGTTGCTACAGTAACAGCGATATTGCTACAGTAACAATGGTTTTGTCTTTTTATTTATTTTCTCTGATTTTTTGAAAAATCATAGTAAATCACAGAAAAATCGTAAAATAGAAATCCAATTTTGTTGGACTCCACACAAGTAGAACTACACAGTGAACATATAATATGGTATACTTTAGTACAAAGTTTTTACTTTAAAAAATTTGGATTTGTTCACTGTAAAACTACAACAAAAACTTTGGGGGGTGAAGTAGACCATCCTTCGTAGTGAGGGGGTTAAGTAGACTTTTTCCTCTTGTATTTTGCTACCAAAAAGAAATGTGCGATGATACTGTGTAAATAATGTGCTGGCTAATGCTTCCTGTTTCTTGAATAAAAAAATGCATATGACCTGTAACCTCAAAAAGGGCTTTGAAGCTCTTGAAATGTAGTTAATCAAGTCCACAATGCCCTTAAGAGATAGATTTGTTGTTGACAGGACATTGGCTTTCATGTGGAGTACATTAGCCCTTCAGGGGAGAAAACTGTAAGTTTCTTGTTCGCTAGGATGATTATTGTTTTCATATATAAAACTGGAATTTCCTGAAGATGTATTGTTTTTGAGCATCATGGACATTGGTAGAATCAGTAGATTTTTTTCTTGATTGGCACAGGAGATCTGCATGACATTTCATTAAGAGGGTACAATGAGTTGAAATAAAATAACCTGACTCGAGAGGGGACACCTCCCAAAAGCCCCAAATACAAATGCACAAAAGCTCCATGGGCTGGAGCAAAAAAAAGACAACCAAACATGACCAAGGAGTTTACATCCGTGAGCGTCTGAATTTACATCTAGCATTGCAGCTGATGCAGGCTTGCGTGTTTTACTTTTACAGGGGCGTGTTAGCTTCTGATTCTGACGCATGAGACACAGCTGTTTTAGACTTACAATGATGTTTTCCTACTCTACAGTATGTTGCAGGTTTGGACTTGAAAAGCCTGTAGCGACACTAGTGGTCCATCGCGTCTTAGGAGTAATCTAATTAACTGACTCAGAACTCTTCCTAGCGAAGCTTGCTGACACGTTCTGTCAGCCAACACCTAAAAAGAAGAGAAACGGTGTGTAGTTTATTTAGTGTAGGAAAGATGGCAGATTTTTTAAATAAGGAAAGATGGCAGATGGCGGCAGGTAGACCACGCTCAGCCCCTGCCTGCCACAGGATGAGACGTGCGCAGGGTGGTGCTTCAGACTTGCAGTAACCACGTGGAGGAAGGTGGGCCAGTGTACAGTATTAGAGATATGTATAAGTCGTATGTACCCAGCTTTGCCCCACAGCCCTATTGTTTGTGGATCACTTTTCTTCTACTTAATAGTTAATACTGCATAATGATATGCAATTCTCACGTGTTTTCGAGAAATGAAGACAACAAATTATATTGTAAAAGAAGAGTGGTAAATATAAAGAGCAGCGGTTTCTGGCTTCTGCAGAATGAGAATAGATCATCCCCTAATGAAAAAAAGCCAAAACTTAAATTTTGCAAGCATTTCCTATTGAGTTAAATGCACTTAGGTCCACGAACCTATATTTCTGGGTCCCTGCATTTAACTATTTCCTATATTATTCCACACAAAATTTTGTGACTGAAGGAGAATATAATTGGTGGAATATCGGATATATTGCATTCGGCCTCATAGGCTGATTACTAACACCTCACGTGGTTAGACAATACGGTACTATTCCTATTTACTAACACTCCCTCGCAGTCACAGCGGAAGCGCTACAAATGGTGAGACTAGAGAAGAAGCTGACAAGCTAACACCCCCCACCCAAGAGTCATAAGAGTCGATTCGGCGCGTATGCTATGGCTAGAGAAGAAGCCGATGAGTCGTCATGCAAATGATAGGCATGTAGTGCCAAAGTAGTCGAGGTCGAGGTGGATGTGGTTGAAGCCATGGAGGACGGTGCGGATCCGAGGCGTCAATGGAGGCAATGTTCAGCAGGATGATGAGCCGACAAAGGTAGACGGTGCAAATTGGACATGCCAACAAACACGCAGGCATCTTCCTTCAGCAACACCAGGAGCAATGTCCGCGAGCTTGCGGCAATGGTTGCGGACTCGGATCGAGAGCCAGCTTGATGAGGACCAGCAGCATGGGTGGCGCCACTGCCTTAAAAAGGCAGCGATACCGATGGTGATAGTGTGACCACGAGCGTCGGCACTAGGCGCAGCGACAACCTCATCCTCAGGAGTATTGACGAGGACGCAGCAACGAACGGCAGGGCGACGCAACCCGATCTCTGATCGGGAAAAAAAATAGCAGCAACAACAGAACAAGCCTCCCCCACAGCTGTGACCTCGCGCTCGATGGTAGTAGCAGAGGCAGCGCTGAGGGAGGAAGGGGAGCAAGCCCGACGACGACGACAACTGGCCACGCCATGGATCTACCATGGTAGAGGTAGGTCCTTCTACCACGACGGCGTGACAGATTGGCAGGATCCACGCGCATCCTACGAGGGCGCTACCCCCGGCGGAGATCGATCTCCCTAGGGGCGGCGCAAGGGTAGTGGAAGCCGGCGGCCTAGGGCTAGAACCTAGACTCGTGATACCATGAAGGAGAATATAATTGGTGGAATATTGGATATATTGCATTGGGCCTCATGGGCTGATTATGTAGAATACATAGGACTAACACCTCACGTGGTTAGACAATACGGTACTATTCCTATTTACTCTTAATAGTGACAATTGCCTTCTATTGGAGTAACAACATGTTCTTTACCTTCTTGCCTTTGTACTTCTGGTTTTAAGTGTATTGTCCTTGATGGTTGCTTCTGAACAAATGCTTCATTTGCTCATATTGTATTAACTGTCATCTGATAGAACTGTACGTATTGCAGTTAATTCTTCCATACCGACGGTATGAAACTGACCAAGTAAGTTTTCTTTCCTGCTTGTGCTTTTTCTTGGTTCAGATAAACCAATTTCCATTGTGTCAAGTACAAAAATGGTTTTAGAAGTTCACATGCATGAATTGAGTGACATGTTTTCAGACACGCTCTCGCAGTCAGTTTTGGTTCATGTTTCATACAAGCAAATAAATCTACGTCTCAGAATCATTGTCTAAGATGTCAAATAAAGATGACCGGAAGTAGCATAAAACTAAAATAGCTCCAGTAGACAAATAGTCAAGATGGATACAACGAGATTAACCTATGTTCTCATTCTTGATACCTACACTAGTTGTTAGTAACTTCAAACAAATTGTATGGTTTAGTAAAATCTCTACTCTCTCCATCCCATAAAGAGTGTCATTCTCTCGTCGCCAGAAGTGAAAACATTTTCAACTTTGGCAAAATATATAAAAGAAAAGATTAATATGTATAGTGCATAATTAGTATCGTTAGATAAATCGCTGAAAATATTTTTATAATAAGCTTATTGAAGATACAAGTGTTGACCTAGTCAAATAAAAAAAAGGACGTACCCAGTGCCGTAGGCTCCCGCACTGCGGGGTCTGGGGAAGGGAAATTAGCCAACAGCCTTTCCCGCACAAATGTGCAGAGGCTGGGGCTTGAACCCTGGACCGCTTGCACCAGGGCCGCCCTTCTACCTAGTCAAATCAAAACAAAAAAAAAAGTTTGACTCATGAATCCTATAGTGACACTGTTTTTGGGACCGAGGGACTACTCAAGATCATAGTTTGACTTATCTTATATCTGAACCCTTAACCCAAAAATTGTATGTTTTTAATAAATTCCCCTCTGTACTTCAAATGATTCATGTGCACTAGTTTGCCATACACAGGGTAATTTTTGCACTGTTTCATCGGGATCATACAAACTTGTATGGGACAACTCATATTCTTCATTCTTCAAAAAGGTAATTCATAAATGATGCCCAGCACATATCATTGCAGTTGATGTCATGTTCCAAGGTCTCTTTTACAATGTATTCACATGCTAGCTGTTTCGTATATTCTGCAATGTGTTGCAGATCGACGTTATTAACTACCTTTTATGACGTGTAAGCATTTTCTAATTTCTATTCCCATGGTAGTTGGTTGCCTACTGTTTCTTTTTTCTAGAAAACTGCGCTTCAATGTATTAAGAGGAAAATGGGACAAGAACGCAATTACAACACACACCACAAACACCACACTTAATTTACAATCACGCCGATTAAAAAGAAGACAAAGAATGACCCATCTAAAATACAGCATTCAGGACCCGGCCATGGGGGCAGTCAAGGAGATTTGTATATAAGGAGAATTGAGCCCACATTGGATCATACTACTGGTTGCTTCATTGACTCTCCCACAAGCTTCAAAGATATACCAAAATTATTGAGTGAAGACACAGGAAGTAAGGTGGTGATTGATATTTTCTTCTTCTTGGTCACATAACAGGCTTTCCTTAGGTTTAGGAAGTCCTCACTTCGCAAGACGATCTTCTGTCCAGCAGCAATTATGAGCGACCAACCACAAAAAGAAACAACATTTAGCAGGTGCCCAAGTTTTCCATATTCTCTCTCTCCAATGGCCTGAATTGTATAGCACCTATGAAAAGGCTGTCATATGCAGATTTGGCCATGTATCGCGCACTCGAAGAGAATTGCCACATGTGTTTGTCTTTGACATCAGCTTGCGGTGCGAAATCCAATAAGAGATCCCAAAGATTTAAGTAATCGATTAAAACTTCCACTGAAAGTGGTCCCTGTAAATCTGAAACCTAAATGCGGTTTGTGAGGCCTTCTTGAACAGTCTTTGAATTCTTTTCTTTGGAATTATAGCAAATAAGTGAGGAGCAAATCTTTGACATCAGCTTGCGGTGCGAAATCCAATAAGAGATCCCAAAGATTTAAGTAATCGATTAAAACTTCCACTGAAAGTGGTCCCTGTAAATCTGAAACCCAAATGCGGTTTGTGAGGCCTTCTTGAACAGTCTTTGAATTCTTTTCTTTGGAATTATAGCAAATATAAGTGAGGAGCAAATCGGCAATGCACTGCCCATGAAATCCAATGGTCAGTCCAAAATAAAGTTTGTAAGCCATCACCTATTTCTGTTCTGAGGATGATCGAGAAAAAGGCCTTGACCTCCGCTGGGAGGCCCTTTTCTTTTGCAGCCACACACATCTCATTCTCAGCGCCCACATCATACTGAGACCAGAGATGCCAAGGCCTCAAAGTTACATTGGCAGTCAAACTGTACTCCATGCCACAAGGCAATGGCCAGCTGCTTCCTTGCGATCTTGCCTTACATACCCTCGACGAAATTTTATCCACTGCTCTGATGGGCCACTTGAAAATCCACAACCTGAACTAGATAAATTAGCATCCCAGTTAGAATCTATTGAATTTGTACCTGAATTAACAAATGAATTGAATCATTTACATAATGTACACACTGAATGGAACCCATAGGCAAAATATTGGTTTCCTCATTCAACTGCATAGTGGTGTTATCCAAGTAATTTGTTCTTCTAATTTTGCCTATTGACAGATCCTACGGTACAAGGTGGATGCTGTGCCACCGGTTGTTGAGCCGGCCTTGCCAGCCATGGAGCTCTGAAGATGTCTGTCTTAGGCCCTGTTTGGTTCTAATGGGACTAGAGACTAGGGACTAATTTTTAGTCCTAATTAGTCCCTAAGTTACCAAACATAGGGACTAAAAGAGAGACTAGTAGTCTGTAGTCCACTAGAAGAGAGGCTAATTGGGACTAGTGGTCTACATATAGTCTCTAATCTCTAGTAGTTCCTAGTCCTATGAACCAAACAGGCCCTTAATTTGCTATACAAAATGTATCTGAAGGCCCCACGTGGTGTTGTTACCAATTGTTTCATCGACTGCTTTGCGGTTTTCTGATCGCAGGATTCCCTGATGCATAAACATAGCTCGCTGTCGGAGTGCAAGATATGTACTTCGTGAGTTCGTGTGCACATGTCTGCGGCCAGTTGCCACTGACGGATGCCTAAATATAATGAAAGTGTATTATATCGACCAATATGAGCATGTCTGGTTGGAAATTGTGGTTTATTTTTTTCTCAAGCACGGAAAGCTGTGTCATCACATCAAGAAGAGATGTGGGCGTGTTCCCTGGAAAGAGCATCCCGTTTGGCTACCAATTGTTGATTTTCATCACAAAGTTAGATGCAACTCCTTATTTTAGTGCTTCATTTTGGTTCAGATGCTGTTTCTGTTTGGATGTCAAGAATTGAGCTTTTTTTTCCCAATGCAAATTGCTAAGTACGGTATTTTTCTTTCAGCTGACTTGCTTCTTCCTATTTCAAATATAATAGCGTTTGGTTTATAAGGAATCAAACAATTCTAAAAGACGTTTGTGCTTTATGAGCCTACCTTATTAGAGCAACTCTAACGGTTTTGTATTTTTTGTTTGGCAAAATATAGAGTTTGCCAACTCTCAAATCAATATGGGGAGGAGAAAAAAGGGTTATCTCCAACGGTTTGGCAAAATTGACTTGCCAAAATCCAAAAAAAAAGAAATCCGGCGGCGCGGGAGGGAAAAGCGCGCGTGGGAGTAGCACGTGAGACGGAAATGCCAAGCCGATCGCGAGCTTGCATATATGCCAATCCATCTTAGGATTTTGCCAAGTTAACAAAAATGCAAAACCTATTTGCCAAACCATTGGATAGGAGTTTTATAGATTTTTTTGTAAAAATAAGAATGCAAAGCCCATTTATAAAACCATTGGAGTTGTTCCTAGTAGCCTTATAAAAGAGAGAATTATAAATAGCCTCTTACCCTAATATCTCTTACTCTTCTTATTGTCCATTAGATCCACCTTAAAATTAGACCCAACACATCTAATTTGCTCAATGTCTGATAAGTGGATCCAGCCACAAAACTCAATTGTTTACGTGTGTTTCTCTCTTGCAGATGACTGAATATTTTTTTCACTTGTGATTGCTTTTTTTTTCTGACCGGGTCTTTTACCCGTATTTCATTAAGAGGAAGGGCCAAAGAAAGGACAGAGCACTGATGCAAATGAGTCACAAGTTATCTTACAATTACCGGTAAAATCCAATAGAGACGCAAACACAAGGACACAAACAAACAACAAGAATACACGGGTTTCCGCCTTAAGACACCAACTGACTATGCCTGCAAAATAAAAAATACATTCGCGCGATGGTCACCGAGGTGGGTCAAGTCGCGGTGTCAAAGCATCCATCGGTACATCCACAGGTGACTATGTAGTCCCTGCGAAGTAGAAGATGACAACAACCGCAAGCGACCAAGTAGCTGTTGCGACCACTATGGCATAATTCCCTAGTGACTAGGTAGGCGCTGTGAAGAAAAAACGACAACGGAAACACCAAGCACTGGACGAGCATGAGGGACAGAGGCAGTCAACTAGCGACTCTGACGAGACTGGTAGGAGATGGGCCGTAGTAGTGCTCTAGCGAAACCTTCAAGAAGGATCTAGACATCCACGAACACCAACAACATTGGTAGAAGCACTAGAGAGGAACCTCGACCCTAGCCTACCTAGGCAGACAAGAGCTTCAATGACACCTCCAAGAAGGAACATGGTGCTGACCGCGTCACTGTTGTCGGCCCGGGCGAGCCGGGAAAGCTTTCACCCAGCCTTTTTGTTCGTCAGGCCAAGCCACCCATGTTAATGGTCCCTTGGTTGGTTTTTGATATTGAGTGACAACTTTAGGATGGACTAATGTGTTTATGGTTGAGATACACAGGATTAGTCCATAGAGACATGTGTGTGAGCAACATATGGCATGTGGTGGAAATGGCTTGGAAATGTTATGAGGCTCAACACATGTGATGATGAAGGAGCTCATTGCATATGAGACATGACATGAAGTCATGTGACCAAAGATGGTGAAGATTAAGATGAGGCTTGGCTTGATGGGCCGGTTGGATGGTGAAGGGCGAGTTGAGGCTTTGAAGCGATGGACCATGTGTGGTGAAGCTTGGGCAAGACTTGGC
>JAKNSH010266108.1:0-10056 GCA_027790015.1 Cymbopogon flexuosus
GGCGCCTTATTATGTTCCATTTGAAAAATAGCTGCTCTAACTTCCTCTTGGGTGAAGGGTGTTGTTAGCAACTCATTCTCCAAAACAGAGACTTGAGGAATATCCTCCATCTGAGATTCATCAAGTGTAACTGTAGAATCATCAGATGGCTTGAATAAATTTTTTTAATAACCAGTAATATGCTCTTTAAGCTGTGCATCACTAGTTATTATACCACTACCATCCTCAAGCAGGAAAATACGAGTTTTTCTGTGTCTACCATTGGCTAGCAAGTGATAATATTTAGTGCTGGAATCACCTTCCAACAAATGCTTCACTTTAGCCCTTTGGTACCACTTAAGTTCCTCCTCCCTAAGTAAGTCAGCTAGTCTCTCGTTCAGGACTCGTTTCAAATTTTGCTCCATTTTGCTTAGAACTGTAACTTCTGCCATCTTATCCAACTCATCCAATTTATTTAGTAGGTCGTCTTTTCTTTCTTATAAGCTCCACTTACATTTTTCGCCCACCCTCTTAGGTGTTGCCTAGGCCTTCTAATTTTGGTCTGCCACCTCTCAATGGGTGACCCCAAATCAGAAGTGTTTTGCCATACTTCCGTTACCATCTCAACAAATCCATCTCGCAACAACTAGCCCAATTCAAACTTAAATTGAGGCTGATAAGTTGAAGAGGAAGCATTAGTAGAAAATAGTAAAGGAGTACGATCTGAAATTTCTTTAGACAATGCATGCACCGTGGAGTGGGCATACTTTGATTTGAATTCAGTACAACATAAAACCCTGTCCAACTTCTCAAAAGTTTGGACTGGCATGTTGTTAGCCCACGTGAATTTCCTTCCTGATAAATCTAATTCTTTGAGATTTAGCGTATCTATGACCGCATTGAACAAAAAAGGCCATCTGTCACTGAAGTTTGCATTGTTTTTCTCAGCTGGTCGACGAATAATATTGAAGTCGCCACCTATAATAATAGGTACAGCCTCCTTCGAACAAACCCGAACCAACTCAGACAAGAAAGCAGACTTATCCTCTGCTTGAGCCAGGCCATAAACCAAAATTAAATTGAAATTAAAATCCTCCTCTCGATGTCTTAGTTTGAAACGAATAAAAAAATTGCCTTCCTCAATTTCTCCAATATCAAAAGTTAACAGATGGACACCTAGAATCATACCACCAGATCTACCACGCGGAGCCAAGCAATGCCACAAGAAATCTCTACCAGCACAAATCGTGTTTAGAGTATTCTGCAGAAAGCTAGCTCTACCAGTCTCCGATAAAGCAATGAAATCTAGATTTTTCTCCTTTGTCAAATCTGATAAAAAATAATATTTTTTACCATCCGTGAACCCATTGCAATTCCAAAAGATACCTTTCATTTTGAACCTACTTTAGTTTATATTTTTTTTCTTAATTCGGGAATCTACACTATTTTTGTGTGATAGGGGGTTTGTAAACACAAAGAGTCACAACCCCCATCACCTAGCCCCTTTGCAATCTCTGAACAAATCAAGTTTAGAGCTTCTAGATCAACACCATCATCAATAGAACCAACAATAGAAGCATCCTCTACAATCGCAGCGTTATAATCTATATTCATCGCATCCTCTTTTAGTCTATTGTATTCTAAGTCTTTTAAGCTTTTCAAGGAATTAAAAACATCCTGATCAGTACTACCCAGGACTATACCCACAGAACTTATTGCTGAAATTAAAGACGGATCATCTCCTGAAATAAAAGAGGTCGGATGTGTCACATTACCTTTGTCAACAGCCGACTCCAGATTCTTGCTTGCCTTAAGTTTTGCGGCCTTCTCTATGGAGTCCTGATCCATAGACGAAGCATTCCTTTTGTTGGTCCTTCCCACAGATGACGTTCCATCCATGCTTTTATTATTTGGAATCCCAGAGTCAATCTGTGGCATAATTTTAGCTGCCTCCGGACATAGTAGGGTCACCGGCTTATTATGTGACCTTCCTGCCTTACCCTCATCAAGCATAGATGGCGCCAACATGGCTGCCTGCTTGGTACCTGGAGGATCGGCACTAGGAGGCTGAGAATTATCTCCATCCACTTCCATATTCTCTTCTGTTGTTTTTCCTGTAGGGTCCCCATTCGGATCGCCCCCATCATTCTCTTTACCCTCCGGATCATCCTCTTTGGTAGAGTCTATATCAATTACTTGTGGCTCACCATTAGGATTTTCCTCCACCACAGCGAACTGTAGGTTGTAAACTTGATCCCCAATCACCACATTTTCAAAATCTGGTATGAGATTAGGTGCAGGCACAGCCACTTTCATCCTGCATCTGCTGGTGTTACTGGTAAAGACCATATCCACAGCGCGTGGCACACCTAATATAGTTCTGACTGCCCAAATTATGGGAAATTTACGAAGCTCTTTAGGTAGTCCACGAAATTGTATCCACACTTTGTCTATTTCATATTTGTATACCTCATTTTCAGTTCCTTTCTCAAAGCGGATTCTACCTTTGACAGCCTTGGCCTCCATAGGACCCCAGTTCACTAGTTTTTCCAGTAAGCTAGCAAACGGGAAATTAAGTACAAAAGAATCAACGCCCTTTGTCTCAATTCCCCAATTGTGGTTCTTGTACTCAGGTAGAAGTTTTTCCAGCTCCACTGCCAGTTGTTGGACAGTAAATGAGCCTTCTAAAACACGTACAAGAGCAAGCTTTTCCTCGCTACTCACTTTAGAGTTTTCAGGCACTGGAATATAGTAAAACCCTAAGCCTTCTACTGCATACCCGCAAGGAATTGCATTTACATTTGTTTTCTTCAAATTATGGCAAAGCTTAGCAACATGATCTCCAAAGCAAATTTCACAACATAAAACCACAGTGCAATCATGGATCGTATGCCCTTTATGCGGCACCGATAACAAAAGGGCTTTCCCTTACTTTTATGCACACCCTTGTTAGATGAATCTAGGATTTCCAGTTCTGACACAGATGGAACGATCATTGTTGAAGTTTCTGGTGCTTTACCTTTTGTTGAATCTATCTCCATCGCATCAGGAGTGGCCTGGTGACACGCGACTGGAGCAGTACCACGCTGCCCGCCAATCTGGTGCGCGTCACCGCCACCTTGTGCCTGATGGTCAGGGTGAACTGGAGCACCCCCACCTTGAAGAATGGGGGGCGCCCCTCCTCCTCCCTGTTGAGGATTAGGGCCATGGTGCGGCTGCTAATAGCCTCCGGCATGGAATTGCGGTGGCGGATGGCCATAGCCGGCGTTGTGCCAGCCGCCCCTTCCCCTCCGAGCGCCATAACCACACCCTGCACCATAGCCTCTGCCACCACATATCCGTAATTGCCATTGTAGCAATTGTAGTTCTTGTAGGCATCGTTGAAGCGGCCGCGACCGCGGTGAGGGGCGAAACCACGCCCTCCACCCCGACCTCCACGTCCAGGGTTAAACCCTAGGTGGAAACCGAGATTAAAGGCCCCATTCTGATCCGCCCCTCCCCGACCGAAACCACCATTGCCAGGCACCGCCATCTGCCTCCCTCTCCTCACTACTTCCGCAAACGGGCACTGCGTAGAAGGTGTCGAGGAAAGTCTTTTGGCCGGCGGCTGTTTCTTTGGTAGGGTTTTAGGTCGAGTGCTGGTCCTTGCGAAAAAAGCACAAAACCCCTTGCTGGGCCGGAGGAATTTGCTAGGCCTAATTACAATCACAATATCCGTTTTATGGTCCCCCATATTACCCCTACAATCCCGCATAGATTGCGCTGCAGTGGATTTAGACGGTAACGGTGGAAAATCCGAGTTTGACTCCGTAGAAATCGGATCAACATTTTCAAAAAAATTTAAATTTTGTGGATCCCGCTTTCCACTCGATGGCACCTCGGCCCGCAGTGGAGATCGCACGGAATGAACGCCGATGACCATCCTTGCCGACAGTGATCTCGACGATTTCTGATACGAAGCCTTGGCTAGACAAACCCCAAAAGTTTTAGGGGGAGAAATTCTAGGAGCCGGTAATGGCCCTTGCCAATGAACTCCACCAGAAACTTTTTTATCCACTAACTTAGTTAAAATCAAACTCGTCAACTTGAAATCACTTGAATTTGGAGTATTACCTGAGCTCAGTATTCTTTCAGCTCGGAGAAGAACATCCATCGAAAACCTAGCTTCTTTGGCTTGTTGAACGAACTCTGGTGTAGAAGGATCGTCTTCAACATCGGAATTCTCATCCGGTTGTGCCTAGAACTTGGTTCGGAGTGCCTGGAGCGTCGTCTCCGTATCCCGGCCATCATGAACCGGCTTCGGCCGTATAGTCGCCATGACTACCTTCTCCACCAACCTCTGACAGCTCTTCCCAGCCTCTTGCAGCACGGCGTTCCGCATCAACCTCAGCCTCTTCATCCTCTTGCTCCGCCGATGGCCATAGAGCACCGCATGTAGATGGTGCCAGTGTTAGACGCCGTCGACGGACAGCACCCCCAGCATGCCTCCCCACCTCACCGGCCATAGCCAGAAGAAATTCTGGGGAAAATCTTCATTTCATGTGCCGGCGATAGGGGGAGCATGCGCACTTTTCGAGGATGATCCCGCCCAGAATCAGCAAAGACTACAAAGTAGAACGCGTACGGCTAAATCTACCTCGCGGCGACCTTGTGCTCCGATCTCGCTAGTTGCTCACCTATGACAAAGTGGACGAGCTTACCGGCGGCAATGGTGGCTTGACATCACGGCCGCTTGGTGGGGCGAGGTCGACGAAATGGTGGCGTCTCGGACGAAGCAGGAGGTAGCGAGTGCAACACGATTGCTTGACGGAGACAGAGCTCAACGTGTTGGTGCGTGACGGTGAGGCCGACAGCGTCCGTAGCTGCTATGTCGCCGTGGACGAAGAGGCTCAGCGCTACTGTGGCTTGAAGGCGAGCTCGGTGTAGTGAAGTCGAAGGAGCAGGACGGACGGTGGCACTCTGGGCGACGGCTTTTGTGGACAGCGAACAGAGCTCGACGGGGCGAGGCCGACAGCATGGTGGCGTGGACGGAGAGGCGAGGCGATGCGGCCACCGCTACTAGCTTCAGCTTGTCTGTGGGGGCTCGGTCAGCTCGGTTGCGATGCTGAGAGGAGGCAAGGCGCGGCTGTGTCTATGGCTGCCACGCGCGAGCTTGACGGAGCGGCGACCGGCTCGATGTCGTAGGCTCGCCGAGGCCGCAGTGGTGGCATAGCTCCGGCGTGGTAGAGCGGCTGGCGAGGAGCCAAGGACGTGCGCAGCATGGCAGCTGGAGCAGCGCGGAGAGGCGAGCAGGGGAAGGAGAAGAGCGCAGCGGCGGCGGTGGCTGGGAAATTGGAAATCCCAGAGGCAGCGGCGGCAGATGCGGCTTAAATAGGGGCCTCTAGTGCTCCGTGTGCCCATCTCGGCGTCCGCGCCGTTGATGTGACGACCGGGACGCGTGTCGACGGATGCGGTGTCCTGGTGTACGGACGTTGAAGCAGGCGTGGTCGCGTGCTGGCGGCGGCGGCCGGGAGAGCGAGTGCCTCCGCTAGGTTTCCGGGCAGGGGTGCGGCGCTACTGGGCCAAGTGGGCTGGGCCGGTGCGAGGCGGAGGGCGAGCTGGGCCTGGCTGCCGTGCTGCTGAGTTGGGCCAGGGAGACGAGCGACAAGCTTGGCTGTTTGCTACCGGGACATACACGTATATACGTACTAGGTGCATACCCCGCGCGTTGCCACGCAGACAATTTTCAAACAATTAGACTATTTAAATTTATAGTTATATGAATGAAACAAATTTAAATTAATTTTGGTGATTGGTTTGACACATAGTTAGTGGATGAAGAGAAACTATCATAATTATATGTGCTAGTTGGTTATAATTGCAACTGGATTGGTGATGTGGCAACCTAGTGGATGTTGAGTGGATTGGTAATGTGGATACCTTGCATGTTGAGAGAATTAGCTAGTGGGGTTTGTTCTTATAGGAGTAGTAGATACGTAAATCACCAAGAGGTATACACAGGGGCAGGGGCACGCACGCTCGTGCACCTTGCTGGGCTAGTCGCTTGGCTCATCGATCATACGATTGGGCAGAATTAATATACGTGTATATGTATGTATATGTATATACACATACAGGTATAGAGGTCATGGTAGTGTACAGCTCAGCTTGCAAGTATCTTGCTTGCTCCTCGTTATCAGGCAAACGGGTGCTCGGCAAAAAGATGTGATTCACGTACTAAGAAGCAACGGGCACAAGTGCATGCATGGACGGTGGTTTGGCTTCTTACGTGATATCTGCAAAGGTAGGACGTGGCCTAGAGTAGATGGCTGGCCAAGTGATAAAAGAAATGAGAGAGAAGTAAAAGAGAATTGAGATGAACTCATAAAGAATTTTGAGAAGGAAGAAAAGGAAAAGGATTTTTCCACCATGATGAGTTTATGACTAGAGGATTTCAGAGAGACTTGAAAGAGGATTAATTGAAGGGGATTTGCTACGAATTGTGCACTCCGACGCCAAACTCATACCGATGAATGAACACTAACAAACATCTACAAACAATTCTATAAATATGCAACAATTTATTTATAAATTATTCTTAGTTTGTCCTAGCAACTACATGCTTCACGCGATTGCAGGAAAATTTTTGAAAAGTTCGTATTTTTGGCTTTCAAAAAACCCGGGTTGTTACAGTCCACCCTCCTTACAAGAATCTCGTCCCCGAGATTTAGGTGTTGATCGGTCGGTGATGAGGTGGGATGTTACTCCTTAAGTCCAACATCTATCATGTTCCTCTTTGTCAGTATAGATATTCCATAAAACTTTACAGAAAGGACGGTTGTCCTTCTGGTTTCTTCAATAACTTAATCCAAATTTGTATGAGGTGTCCAAGTGATCAATCAGGTCATGTAGATCCGGGTTTTATGACTTATAGGTATGGCTCTACAGTTTCCCCCAAGGTTGATCGCCTTAGGTGGGTCAAGTCATATGCAACGATGCATTGAGTTTTGCAAGAGGGATTTTGAAAGACCGATTTTGGCAAGCCTATTTTTATAAACACTTTGGAAATGATTTTCACAAATATATGAGCCTTTTTAAAGAGAGATTTTAGAGTTCAAAATAGTTTTGAAATCTGGTTTGCATAAAACCCTTTTGAATGGAGAAAGTTAATTTTTCAAAAGGGAATAACACTTTTGAAGGATCAAATTGGTTCTATAGAATTTTTTTTCAAAAGAGCTTTTGAAACTTTTGCGAGCTAGGTTCGAAATATCTTTTCAATTTGTTTTGTTTTCATAATCTGAGATTTTTGTAAAACCAATTTAAAAGCTAGTTGAAAACTTTTTCATGCTTCAAAATCTTGTAAAGCAAAGTTTTAAAACAAATTCCTTTGAAACTGACTTTCAAGAATAAAGGAGTTTTTTACCTTTGGAAAACAAAAATCTTTGTTAAAATATAATATTGTTTTGCAACATTGAAAACAAATTTATTTCGAAGAAGCCTTAAAAATACGTGTCACAAAACTTTTCTTTCAAGAGTAATGCCTTTTCATGAAATCATTTTTCTCCAAAATTTTAAATGACTAGGACAACAGGTTTTGAAATGTCTTTTCACAAAGAATTTTGAAATAGATGTAGTTTCTTCGAAATGGTTCGAGAGCTTTGATGAAAACACAAACTTTCTTTTTCTTTGAAAGCCAACTTTCAAATCGGGTTTTGTTTTTGGAATAACTTTGGATTTTGAAATAAAAACCTAATAGGATTTCTTTTGAGATGGATACTCCAGAACTGTTTGAAAACATGACAGGGTGTGGAAAAGAGATTTTGAACCCTTTTTAAATCAAACTTGATTTTGTAACAAGATTTCAGAAAGCGAAGCATGGGATTTCGATGGTGTGAGAGCACCACTTGGATCAGTCATGGTCACGTACCTCGATACCTGCATACGCTCGGTAGCAAGCCATGTGGATGCATCACACACAGGCCCCAAGTTTCGTAACGGTACATAGTTTATGGTCACGACACGCTACCGTTTGTCGGCGATGACTCGATATCCCAAGCAGAAAAGGGGGGAGATTTTTTTTTCAAACAAGAACAAACCTCAAAAGCGATTTGAAATCACCTTAAATGTATATTTTTTAAAAAGACAAGACTTTGATAAGATGTTTTTGCTTTTCAAAAACTCTTTCACAAAGATTTTCAAGATTGTTTAGGGCTTTTGAAGCAGAGGTCTTTGAAATCAAGTCAATTTGAAATCTTTTCCCAAATAGGATTCTTTTTTAAAAGATGTTTTGAAACAGAGTATGCGGGTTTGAAAACATTTGATAATAATTGTTTTGTAAATACGAAAACATTTTAAGATGAGTGGTTTTGGAATACTGTTTGAATAGTGAGGGAGTGGATTGTAAAGCTTTGAAGCTCAAGAGAAATTTGGAACCGATTGAAATCGATACAAGTTTTAAAACAAAATCTTTTGAAGGATTTTTTTCTAAAGCAAAATTCCCATTTATTTTAAAGCGGTTTGAAATTAGTTTTTCAATCCCAAATCTTTTTAAAGAGTTTTATTTTTAAAACATATATACTTTTTTTGAATGATTTCAAATCAAGAGATTTTGAAACTCGGTTTAGTCATCAAAGCAAGGTGTTGCTTCTTTTTTTTAACACAAAATAGTTTGAAAGGAATTGAAATCATTTTTTTTAAAAAAGTACGACCTTTGCAATCAAATTTTTTAAGAGTTATTTGTAAAAAAATTTGACTCTCATGGTAAAATCAAAAGCATTTTAAAACAAAATCAAACCGAATGATCTTTTGTTTGAAAGCATTTTGTTGAAGATAGAGTGGGAAAGCAAAACTTTTGTTTACCGAAAGTGATTTTGGAATATCTTTTGAAAGGACTCGGGCTTTCCAAACCCTTTTTTTTAGAAGGATTTTGTAAAAGATTTGGCTCACGTGTAAAATCAAAGATTTTAAAACAAAATTGAGCCAAAGATTTGTGTCTTTAGAAACATTTTATTGGGGGGTAAGGTTGAAAAGCAAGCTTCTGTTTTTCAAAAGTCAAAACTGATCTCACAAAACCTTTTAAAGGGAGATTGGTTTGCAAACTGTTTTGTAAACAACTTTTTGAAATCTGTTTAGTTTGAAAAGGCTTCCTCCTTGTCCATCCATTCTACACATTTCAGCCATCGTCGTGGCCTCTCTGGGTCATCCTCATGGTCTTCACGACTCCTATGGTTTAGTTGTCTTAGTGGATTTCTATAATCATCATGAGACTAGGAAGGATGAGCATAAGGGGGATCAATGGGGTCAAGGATGGGTGTAGATAAGTTATCTAATGTGGGCCTAGGAGAAGAGAAAATAGAATAATCTCTAGCATTGCTTGGCTCACCTTCTATGGCACCACTGGACATGCCATCCTTGAATTCTTCCCATTTGGAATAAGGATGTTTTATAAGAGATCCTTTCTGGTGAGGATTTGAATTATATTCACTTGAAGGTCTCTTATGAAATTCAAAGTCTAAACCATCCCTAAGATCAGAGAAATCAGGGCTCTCCAAAGGTGCAATTTCTTCTTCCATTGGAGGATTTTTGGGGATTATTGGTTTAGGATTGATAGCTAAATCTTGGAATTGGAGTGGTTGTGATTTGGCTATCAAAACCTCCTTTTTCTTGTCTAGGAATTGATTCCTTATCTATTGGTTCAGGACTGGGCTCGATTTCTTTTTCTTCCTCAGGAAGCTCATCATAAATGCCTGTGTAAGGGGTGTTTTCAAGAATTTTCTGTAGAATGGCTTCCCCTTCACTAAAGAACATGTGTGTGAATGAGCCTCTAGAAGATAGGTCAAGATGAAAAGCAGCTTCTTTGCTAAGACCATGGTAGAAGTGATCGATTTAGAAGAACGTGGTCAGGCAAAGAGAGGTCTAGGCCGATGTTTTTAAGGCTTGTGAATCTAGCCCAGACTGCTCCTATAGTCTCCTTCTCCTTCTGTTGGAATGTAAGAATTTCTATTCGAAGGGCATTAACTTGGGAAGTTGGGAAGAAAGTGAGGCCAAAATTATTACATAGTTCATCCCAATCTCCATTTATGCCTCATACGGAATGAG
>JAKNSH010266236.1:0-12095 GCA_027790015.1 Cymbopogon flexuosus
AACCAACAGCCCGCCCGACGCTTCCCACCCGCCAGAAAAGCTCCCTCTTACCCTCCGCCCATAGCGCCCCCCCCCCCCCCCCCCAAAAAAAATAAAATAAAAGAAGAGGAGGAAGAAGAAGAAGGAAGAAGAGTGATCGCAATGTTAAAGTACTCTACATTCTCCTACCAAGAGTAGAAGAATATGACTTCAACGTCTGCACAATTTAGCTCTAAAAAGAGCATAGACGCCTCATTTTTTTCTTTGTAAAGATAGTTGTGTACCAGTAGGAATGCTCTTAGAGCTGCAGCCAAAGCATGGTTGACCAAACCATTCTTGAAATGTGACCTGGACTCCACAAACTGGCTTACCAACACATAATCCTCACACAAAGGGAAAATCCGGCGAGTCAATTCCTGCAAGAGAAAGATCAGTAAAGCGACAACCATATCCTTAATTGTATGTGTGGTCTAATGGAGTCTACACTTAGGGTCTACCTGGAGGGCAAGGTCCATTGAAGAATCAATCTGAAAGACAACATAGCCCTCCTTTCCACGAACTCTCTTAATAGAAATATATCGTCCCTCAATACCCATCAGAGCTGAGAGCAAATCATCAATAACCAGAAGCTCCTGCATTACAATTATATCAGCAACCTCGCGCAAACTTACATTTTGCAGTTGTTCTGTGAAAGCTACATAGTTCATATATATTTCTAACAACAGTAAAAAATTAGGACAATAGTAAGCCACATGGAAGAGCAGAACCTATTATAGTGATGATGTTTCACAATGTCACTTAGGCCAACATTTTGTAAACTTGCACCAACTGACCGACCATTGGGTCAAATGCAATTCAAACTAAAAGAATTGACACTCAACCAAAATTCACATACTTGTAGCATTTCTCAAACTATTTACACAATGAGTACTTGACCCATAAAAATGAAGCAAAGTCTAACTCGGCATGATTACACTACTACAAGGGAGACAGGAAACAAGATTCACTAAGCTCCAGGAGGCAGGCAATGTCAAAAGTAATACTCAGGAATCCCCAGCACAGCAGCAGCAGATTCAAATCCTCCCTACTTGAGATCCAACTATTTAAATTCACAGGTCGATAATAGATAGAGATAGGTTAAATCCTACCTAGCTAATTCCTCAAATTCAAACCCCATAATCAGAACATAAACCCTAGCTCCAGTTGGACAGTTGGCTAAAAAAAAATCATTTGAAAGCTCGACTCGGTAGTTGACCTCCAGCCCGCTTACCTGCACCGATACTGCGTACGATCCGATGACACTTCCGGTGCCGGTGCCGGTGCCGGTGCCGGCGCCGAGGCTGCAGATTCAAACCAGTTCCAGGCATCAGAAACCACCGGGAACAGCAGAGTTCTCGGATTATTGCGCCTAAACCGCACGAATTTCACCGCAGTACCTACCTCAAGGAGTCGAAGGAGAACGACTTGGATCCGGGTCCCTGCGCCGCCGCAGCTGCCTTCGTCTCCTGCCAGAGCTTGCGAGGTTCTTGGGAATGTCGTTGAGGTGGTAATGCTGGCAGTATGCGATGAGGGGCATACCTGGTGGAAGCGTCCAGTGAGGTACGGCCGCTCCAGATTCCAGCGCGGGGTCGCCGGCGCGGGATCCATCTCAGGGCAGCGGGTGGAACGTGTGAGTGTGGAAGAAGGAAGCAGCAGCTGTGGGGGAAGAGTGGAAGACGCCTGCGGGGAACTGTGGGGAACGGCGGCAGCCGGGAGGCGTTGCCGCCTGCGGGGTACGGCGGCAGCCGTTGCTGGCCGCCCTTGCGCAGCCTGAAATTCAGTTTTCAGGCCGAATGCTGGATTCTTTTTTTTCTTGTTTTCTGTCTTTTCTTATGAAAAAAATGGACGGATTCCTCCCTACATTCAAAAGGATAGATATATTTTTCAAAAATTCGTATTTTTCTCACTCAATAAAATAACAAGTTTGCAAAAATAATTTTCTAAAATACAAATATACTGTAGAATTTTACTTGCCACCATCAAAATTGGAGGATTTTATATTTCTGCGCCACTTGCCAAAGAAATACTCCCTCCATTCCAAATTGGTCATTCAATTTTGGAGAGTCAAAGCATTTTAAGTTTGATCAAAATTATTAAAAAAATTACAAAGATATGTAACATCAAATAGATATGTTATAAAAATATAGATAACGAAGAATTCAATAATATTTAGTTGTCATCTTAATTGTTACTATATTTTCGTATAAATTTGATCAAAATTGAGAAGTTTTGATTCTCTAAGATTTTTAAAATGACTTACAGTTTGGAACAGAGGGAGTATAAATTTGCATATGAGATTCCATCCAAATAGGGTTTGATTATTAAAATAAAATTTTAATAATTCACTTTTAAAAAGAGTAAAACGTATTTGTAGCGTAACTAAGTTTTTTTACAATTAATTTACCACACAGAAAAATAGATACAGGCAGCACAAATGCAACAACCTTTTCACCCGTGCCATATATCTAACTTGTAGTATTATCTTGATAGTGTTCTCGTTTTCTATTTTATATGTTACTGTCAGGGTTTTGGAAAAAGGGCCTGACTTGGCGGCTGACATAGGTTAGGTGGGAGCGGAGGCAACGGCAGGGGGTAGCGACGACGTGCGCAGGGTAGGGTTTAGGGAGAGAGAGAGAGCCTAAGAGCCGGAGAGCGAAGAGTTTGCAATCCTTCGACTATTTTTTTAAAAGATTCAACGGTTACAAGGCTCTTTGTATTTATAGTTCCAAAAAGACTTAGCCCTAAACAATCTAAACCTAACCTAGCATGAAGACGACAGGGCGGCGGCAACGCCTCCCACGAGGCCGCTTGGCCTCTTTTCTAGCCACATGGGGCGTTGGACCTTCAGGCGTGTGACAATTACAACATTAGTAAAAAATATAGATTATATTTAGAATAAAATTAGACTACATATCAGGACCAATAGAGTAAGATTCATATTAAGGGTGAGTTTGAGTATATGCTATTTCAAAGCTTTATTTTTCTAAGCTGCGTAGTATAATAAACCCTCAACTTATTTACATTAGGTCTTCAAATAAAAAAAGGTGTTTGGGAGTACACATGAACACAGATTCGCTCACCGTGCCGCAGGGAGTAATAAAAAATATAAAGTGTCTAGGTTCAAATTGGACGTTGAATATAGAAGGATATAAAGTAATTGGGTGAGACTTGGGCCGAAGATTAAAAGAATATTTGGGCTGAATCAATTGGCCCAAAGCTACAATCAAACCCTAGAATCCTACTCTATATAACGTCGCCTACCCACCCTCATACAATTGGCATACACAACAACTCCCTACCGCCGCCATCCACAAGTCTTCATCGCAACACCTCCCTACCGCCGCCGCCGCCGCCCCCGCCGCCATCCACAAGCCTTCATCGCAACACCTACCTACCGCCACCACCCCGCCGCCATCCACAAGTCTTCATCTTCTTTGTTTTGCCATATGTGAGTGATTTCTTCATCACATGTCTATTTCTACTCAAATGGTCAATCCGTTATGTGTGCTCTACCTAAATATTGACGTTTGGTTATTGTAGTAAGGAGGAATGGCTCGATGGCGCCACAAGAGTTTTGTGAACCATGGGAGTATATCGATCTTGCCTATTTGGTGGCTAAGATTTTTGACTATGCTGCCTACATATCTGGTAAGATGAGATTTATAAGTCAGTTTGAGTCTATGCTACCATCGTTTACCACGTAGAAAACTAGCGTGGCATCACAAAATTAACGAAAAAGATTAGGCATCCACACAGGTAGAAAACCACACCATAAATTGTGGCGTTGGTTTTTGACACCACAACCATGGCATCGCCGCACTTGAATCGTGGCAGGCTTTGGCTCGTAACCGAATAGCCCCTATGCCTTGAGGTTAATATGTTCATATACCACAAGCAATTCTCATAATTTTGTTATTATCTTTTCTTTTGGATATTACATAAGATACTAGCCGGACTATTAATTAGATAGAGATATCAAATGAGATTGCATATGATTTTTAGAAGCTAAAATTGTTGGGTGTGAGGATCAGATAACCTGTAAACCCAACACTTCACATTAGGAAAAAAAACAATTTATTCAAAATGGCATTCACAATAAAATAAACAAAAAATGACAAAATCCTTACACAAAGCCTCTGAACCCTACACTTGAAACATTTATATTTTCCAAACGATCCCAAACGATCCCAGACATTATATCTGCCGCCAAGTTTTCCCTTCAATACCCTTTGAATTCGAAATCGGAGCCAATCAGCCAACCGGACTTGTGTGACCTGTCGCGTCGCAGTATTTGCAGCCGGTATTTTCGGTAAACTGGTTGAAGTTGAAGGGGCCTCAACAGCTCAGCCCCCTGCTCTCAACCTCAGCCAACCCAGATGTTCCCGTTGCACGATTCGAACGGCGGCGAATCGCGAAAAATTGGAAGGTGGGAGAGGTCGAGCGCGAACGCCTCCTCACCGCCGCCGCCACCGGCGTCTCGTCGGCTCTAAAACCCTACCCCCGCTAGGCGCTAGTCCTCCCGTCGCCACCAGCCCCCTCGCCGAAACCCTAAACCCCTCTCCCCGTTAGGTCTCCCCCCCGTGCCCCGACGATGGCGGAGGACGCACCGCCTGCAGCCCCTGTGATGACGCCGGAGGAAGTGCAGGCCGAGGCCGAGCAGCAGTTGCGCGACATAGGCCAGCGCTTTGGAGCTATCCCGGAGGACCATGACGAGCTATTCCGGTTACTCGAGGTGAGCGCAGCCCTAGCGAACCCTTTGCTTTTTGCCCTATCTATCCTGCTCTGTTCCCATTGTGTTCACCAATCGAGTGTGTCGGGAACTCGAGACTAACTTGCTTTGCAATTGTTTATCGTTTTGCCTACCTATCGTGCTCTGTTCCCGTTGTGTTCGTCAATCAGGTGTGTCAAGATGTAGTTTTGTTTATCGTTTTGGGGATCTTTTTCTTACGAAATCTGCATTAGCCGATGGCTCATCCAGCTTAGGATTGGAGAAAATGTTTCTCTGTTGATTGATTAATCTGTGCGGTTTTGAATAGGTTGGAACAGTTGAACACAGATAGAGCTGGCCTTGTAATCATTTAGGTTTTATCTGGATATAAGGATATTCTTTATAGTGTGAAGTAAGGCTGCTTTGTTAATTGATGAGTCCATGCGATCCTGAGTAGTTTGCTTAGAGATATTGCTGGCATTGCAATGACTTTTTTTTTCTTTGGAGGATTGTTTATGATGTATGACCTTTTTGGCAGTGCATTTAGCTCAGGACCATACACAAAGTTTGCTCTTTTTCATATTAGAGTTGGAATTGCTTGTTCGTTTGTGCAGGAAGCCGAAACCTGGTTGTCCAGGGTGGATCAATCTCCACCCGAGGGCATGTACAATGCTATTCGCCCCACCATGGCAGTTTTGATTACAAATGAACTACTGGAGCACCCTGATCCTAACGTGAAGGTTGCTGTCACGTCCTGCTTAACTGAAGTTACCAGGATTACTGCGCCAGACGCTCCCTATGATGATGATGTTATGAAGGTGAGATTTGTTGCCCTTCTTCAGATGGAACGATGATGTCTATGTATACTGACCATTGTTATTTTCCTTGTTGCAGAACGTGTTTAAGAGAATTGTGGAGACTTTTGCTGAGTTGGATGATATGAAGAGCCCCTCATTTTCAAGGAGGGTTTCGATCCTTGATTCTGTTGCAAGGGTTCGTTGTTGTGTTCTGATGTTGGATCTTGACTTGGACCATCTGATACTGGACATGTTCCGTCATTTCTTCAAAACTGCCTCGTAAGAAACTTCTCTCACATTTATCTTTAATCATAATTTTTGCATAAACTTGGTGCCATATTTTTTAAGATCTGAAAAATGGACTGGGACAATAATGTAATTGTGGCATCTATAGACCCCAAAGAAGGATTTCATTGCTGTGACTGTGATGGTAGTCATAGAATGCATGTGTTCCTAAATATGTTTCCGTCGTGCATGAAAGCTGTCCTTATTTATCTAGTGTGGATTTTTTTTTATTTCTCATCTTATTTATTTCTCTATCTTTTTTTTTTGTATATTTCAGCACCAGGCATTCAGAACAAGTTACCCACTGTATGGAAATTATAATGATGTTTGTAATTCAGGAGAGCGATGATGTCCATGCTGAACTGGCATCGTGCCTGCTTCAGAACCTGACTAAAGAGGCACAAGTAATTCCATCCCTCTGCTGTTTGCGTTAACAGCTATCGTCATCTTGTACTAAAATTTCTATTCTTACTTTACAGGAAACTCTCCCAGCATCTTTTGGACTTGCAGAGAGGGTACTAGGCCTATGCAGGGACAAGCTCAAACCAGTGCTTCATGAGTTACTTAAGGGCACTCCCTTGGATGATTACAGCAATGTTGTTACGATGTTGTTCCAAGATGCTTCAGATGCTGGAGAAAACAATGTTGATGCATCAGGAAAAGACATGGTTAGTTAAACTGCCAGTGTATTACAAATTGAGTTTATGGACTGATGAATACATGTTGAAAATTTTTTTGGTCTAAGTAGTTCATTTTTGTGGCATTGTTAATATATTTTTAGATGCGTAGTCAAATGAGACAGGCTGCTTCTGTACGAGTTTGACAGAAAGTGGTGCTATTTCTTCTGTTATCAAGATACTGGTAGAGTGGTAGGAGAGGGACATGGTAGAAGTGCTGTTATTGAACTTAACTTAAACTTAAAATTCAGGCCATTCTTCAAAAAGGTCAGAATTTTTAAACCCTGCTATATGGCCATATGGGAAGGGAGCTACATTTATAATAATATAACATGTGAAATTTCAAAGAAACATTTTTGTTATGTACTAATTCCTTTGGATAGTATATGTGCACAGATATGATTCATGTTGGGTCCTGGTACTGTCAGTAACATTCCTCTAAATTATTATTATGCAGGCAGTTGAAGGTAAACTTTCTGAAAAGTCTGTTTCTGACGAGTCACCACAGGTATATACATCTACAGATGTTCAGTATCTAATTTTATATGGAGTGAGGTAGATGCCACAAGTTTATTTTCTTATCTTTCAGGAAACTTCAAAGGTAGACCAAAATGTCAGTTGCCTAGGCCAAGAAGGTACTAGCCCAAGCAGTACTCCCACAACTGCCATTAGCAATGGTGGTGCTCCAGTTGACAATGTCAAATCTCCAGATGGACCAGACTCTTCAAAACTGAAGCAAGAACTGACTTCTGGTGACGAGCAGACACCAGATTCTTCTAAGCAGAAGCAAGAACTGACTTCTGGTGACGAGCAGACACCAGATTCTTCTAAACAGAAGCCAGAACTCCCTTCTCTCGACAAGCAGACCAAAAGTTCTGAGCAATTGATATCTTGTGACGAAGAAGTACGAGAACCAGTGACTGTTGAAACTGAAAAGCTATCTGATGTCAATTCAAAGAAAGATCACAAGCTTGGTTCTTCCACTGGATCTGAGATGATTGAGCAACCCAAGGTTGTTAAAGACAATGAGAGTCTAGTAGCATCCAAGGAGTTATCCCCAATGTCAAATGATGGTGATAAGAGTCAGCTAAAAGAGACTGGCAATATAACTGCTGAGGAATCATCAAAACCAATTGATAATAAGCCTGATGTGGTTAAACCAAAGAGAGGCCGACCTCCAGCAGCAAAGTCTCAGGAGAAAAATCCTATTGGAAAGAAACAGGCATCAGACCTAAAATCTGCAAAACTTGATCCTGTCACTGATTCTGGAGGGAGAGCTACAAGGCAACTGAATAAAGATGTTGCGAAGTCTTCATCAACTAAGGCCGCTGAAGGAGAATCTGGGAAGAAGCAACATAAAACCAGTACGAAATTGCAGAAAGAAGATGCTGCGTCTGATAAAGACACCGATGAGGATATTAGCTTGAAGGTAGCTTTCTTGTTCTCTTGACAGTACATGCATGAAGTTGTTTCTGTACTTCAGCCATGCTTATATCTTACTAGCTGAAGATTGGGTTTCTATAGTGATAGTGTCTATTTATTATAGTTTCACGTTTACATGCTTTTATTATCTATAATAAGATAATTGGTGGGTAAAGTATTAGTAATATCACCCTGGGTTGGCGTTCATCATGTTTTTGACCTTTTCTATTTACACACTTTTTTCTTCTCCTAATGTGGTCTTCCACAATGACTCGATTTTTTTTTTCAATTATCATAATTCAGGAAATGGTGTCCCCAACAAGGATTGATAAATCAAAAGGCCAGCAAGAGGATAGTGGGGCATCATCAAAAAGGAAACGTCTGCAGGAAGCACAAGAGGTATGCATGCATGACACACAGTGAATTGTCCTTGACCTTATTTCTGTTTCAGTTTCTCAGAACCTTTTCTGTTCTGTTGGCAGACCCCTCTACCAAAGAAAACCAAAATGCTTGATGAAAACCTTGTTGGCTCAAGAATTAAAGTTTGGTGGCCAGATGACAAAAAGTAAGTCTGATGATCAACATATGTGTTTCTTATCAGTAATGGTGTTCTTACAGTAGTTAATACGGAGTATATATTATTTTTGCACCGATGTGTTTTTTTTTTGTCTGCGGCAATGTCATGGATATTTCTATATTGAAGCATTTGATTATTTGTGAGCATATATTTTATTTTTGATGACCACCTTTTCGATGCACTGGGGTTGCTTTTTCTGAAAGCTTCCAAATCTGCATTGTGGTTGCTATTCTTCCTTTTTTATGTATATAAATAATATCTGCTTGGTGAATTGTTATTCTGGTTGGAACTGTACACCTATAGTTTTTCTTTTTTGTTTCCTTAAATCTTCTATTTGATAGCAGTTTTTAACAGCTGAAAATGCCATTTGCACCATGACGAGTTATGCTAGCATTCAGTTTGGTTGGATTTGTAATTATTTCTTGATTTGCAGGTTCTATACGGGTGTGGTCGAATCTTTCAATGCATCCACGAAGAAACACAAGGTGCCCGTTCACACTTCATTTGTTCCTTAAGCATTCAGCCTGTCTGAATGAGAAACACTATTGGTGATGGATTTTTTTTTCTCTTAAACAAAACTGATTATGATGTTTGGACCCTTTCCTCTTGGCACTCAAGGTTTCGTATGATGATGGTGATGTTGAGGTACTAGTTCTTAAGAAGGAAAAATGGGAGTTTATTGCTGAGGTATTTCCATTAGGTTTGAATTTGATACAGTTATATGTATCCTCCTTTGTTCCTTTTTCTGATTCATTTACCATCCTGCAGGAACAAGACACTGATCCTGATGCGGCATCTAATATGTAAGAAAAATATCTACTTTGCACCTTTTGTGTGTTCTGTGTTTGAGATGACAATTATAATTATGCCAGAACGTTAAACAGCATATATAATATGTGATTCTGTGCACAACTGCAGTTTCCGCTACCTTGTATTAAGAACTGGTTTCTGCCTAAGTTGTTAGGAGCAGCTTCTTACACTTCCTGGGTTACTTGTTTCAACACTAAAAACAAAGCAGTGTAGCATGCACACGCTTGATATTTTAAACAACCAATGTTTGTCTCGTATGTTTTAAGCTTTTATGTGAATTCTTCTATGTGCTTTTGTCTCTGTCCTTATCTCCAACTTAACCTGTCTAGCATGCCTTTAATCTGTTTGATTATCTAGCTATAACTTTGGTATTTGTTGGTAACCACCAAATGGAAATTCTGAAGTTGATTTATTCCTAATATGTCTTCGTTTTTACATATGAGTTACTTTCTATCCTGATTGATCAACTTCGTTTTTTTTTGTGAACACGCGCACACTGTTCTATGCCAATGACCTGATATTCCACTCCCGTTCATTTTTTAGGTTATAACTTAATGCCAAAGGTTTCATTTGTTAAATTATGAGTTGTTCTTGTAAATCAGATCACGTGGCAGAAAAGCTAAAGGGAGCTCGGGTCAACAAATGAAGGAAGGAAAAACAGGAACACCTCAAAGGTAAATGTTTACTACTATGGATGTGCTATCTTTATACATTGTACACTTCGGTCGCTTATGTGAAAGTACTTGACTATTTTATGCACAGTGGCAGTGATGTTAATGATCCTCCCAAGAAGAGAGGGCGTCCAAAAGGCGTGCGCTCCAGCAATAATATGCCAAATGCTGATAGCTCTGTGACTCCAGCCAGACTGAAGGGAAAAGGTGCTGAGAAGGATACTCAAGAAACACCTAAGACTGGCACTAACTCTAAGAAGGAAGGCGCAAGGGCCTCTCGATCTACTGGAAAAGCTAAGGATGCTGTTGTCAAGGCAAGCAGCAAGGATGAGCATGATAGCACCGACAACTCGAAAGATGATGCTGGCAGTGAAGACAATAATTCAAAAGATGAAGTGAATTCCAAGACCAATGGTCTTTCAACCAAAAGGAAGGCAGAGGAGAATGAAGGTGAGTCATCGGAGGAGAAGGGGTCTGCTAAAACCACTAGCAGAAAGAAGCGCAGAAGAAAGAGCCGCAATTAGTTGCTCAGATATGCAGCTCATCATCTCAGGGCGTTCTGCCCTTGCAGTCTTAAGTCTCAAAATGTTGGCATGAGGCATGCCATGTATGCTTTTTTCTTTATATTCCCTGGACCGGTTACCAGCTTAGCATTTTGGTAATTGGCCATTAAGAGTCAGCTCGTAGTTGTAGCAGTCTTAAACTCTCAATAGGAGCTGTAATGTTTGGTATTACTTTGTTTTTGTTTTTTTTTTCTCGTGGCCAGCGGCTGTGCCTCTGGCAAAAATGGATTTCATGCTTGCTTTGGTTCAAGCTTTTGTGTTAAATCGTAATGCAGTTTTGAGTTATCTGCTGGCAAACAAAAATATTGCTCCTTTTTTTATTTATTTTTGGTTTTTTCTGGAATAATATGTTCCTATTATGAAGAGAATGTAGCAAAAGAAAGGTACTCCGAGTTCGTAGTATCCAACGTGAATTTCCCCTGTCCTGTCAAAAAAAGTGATTTCCCCCATTTTCTTTTCCCTGATTTTCTCTTCTAACTCGACACTACCTGTCTGCTGCCAGGAAAAATATTGCCTCATTGCCCACTCCCCCTGGGTATTGAGGCATCTAACCTATTGTTACTCGTTACTGTCAGATTCTAACTAGATGCTGTTTCTGGATTTTAGTAATCCGTAGCTCAACTTGGACAGGATTGCAATTTTTGCTAAATCTTATTCTTCGGTCCTATATCTCACTTTTTTGAGGAGTTATTTTTTAAAAAAGTTTAGTACATTTATAGAAAATATTTATGAATATTCTTTTAAGTTTAACTAGATTTATAAAATATAATGAAGAAATGTATCTCCTAAAATGTTTATTGTGAAAAATATATTGTAGTATTAATTTAATGATGATACTCATTATGCATCATAAATACTTTTTTATATATGTTAAGCCAGCTTTGGAAAGTTTGACTCATCTTACGATTTTTTTAACGAAAGGAGTAGTTCAATATATTTAAACTATTATCTGACTTCCTCACCTTGGGGTTATCTATAGGAATTTCTTCATTCCATACCCCACAAGGATTTGTTGAGCTTGTGATGGTTTGTGAGAAAGATTCCTTGATGAACCGCATCTCGCCCGCGTGGCACGCGAGCCGTACTGGTTTGGTGTTCCACCGTACCGTGGCTGTCAATCTGCAAGACGCTTTCCAAGGATTGGAGCACATGTGTTTTTGATATATGTACAGGCGTGTCGCAGTGGCGAGCTCCGAGCACACGAATCGAGTCCATCCAAGTGTTTCCCCGTCCGCCATTACCGTGAGAGCAAGTATTACGAGAATGATTCAGCCGGCTGAATCCAGTCCGCATGGGAAAGAAGTGTGATGTGGCAGAGAGAGACAGACAGAGAAAAATAGATATTAAATGTTATTTCATACTATACATCTACTCCCTCCGTCCTAGTTTACATGTCGTTTTAGGTAGGTAGCTGGTGCATTCACTGCTGATCGAACGTGGACGAGGTTACGACCAGATGCATGCACTGCTGATCGAATCTGGACGATTCCAACCGGACTCAAAACGACAAGTATTGTGGGACAGAGGTGGCATGACCATTTAGCCGTCAGCCGGCTAGCTGATAATA
>JAKNSH010267358.1:0-12764 GCA_027790015.1 Cymbopogon flexuosus
GGGGCGTCATCCTGCTTGCACATCACCCATGACACTCCGGTGTTGGTCCCAACAGCCATCTGGGCCGCCCAGTGAGCATGTGGCTTGGCGCCGCTGCCCATGACGGACTCCATCGGCCCGGACTCATTCTCCACCTACAAATAGTGAGTGGATGAGGCTCGAATAAATCCTGCTCCAATTGGGAGCTGCATTACAAGGTTGAATCAGATGTGATAGTGCGCACCTAATGATGATTGGGCCTCCCCTGCCACTCGAATAGCCCCTCCGACTTCATCATGGACACTATCTTCTTGATGAACTTCTGCATTGCCGCGTGCGGTAAAAGAAGAATCAAGCACATCCCTGCCCCACACCCCTACCCACCAAAATTGGTGCAAAATGGAAGAATGACATGATTTCATTCCATTGCCATAACAAAAAAAAAAATGCACAAATGACCAGGAAAGTAAAGTCACAACATGACAGATGAGGAGAAAACTCACAACATGACAGATTGCTAAACTTATGAGGAGAAAAATGACTGAAACTGAGACAGCAAAAACTAAACTTTACACAAAAAAACACACACAACTTCAGAAGCTCACCGGCCGCTGGTGTGTGATCCATCGATGACCAAAACAGAAACCTCGTCGGCCGCAATCGATGTGCATAACAGAAAAAACAGTTGACATATTGAAAGATCTTATTAGCTAGAGAAAAAAATAACAACACTAAAAGTATGACAACACTGAAGAAGGTGTTGAAAGCATCATGACCTCCTCCAACGGTCTTATCACTGGGCATCTGGCCATCAGCCTGAATTGAACAAATAAAATAGAATTAGGTATACAAACAACAAGAAAAATTGAACTGCAGGAATATAAAAGTCCAAATTTAATAGAGAAAACATTTCAATGATAAAACCATCCCCTGATCAGTACTGAAAAGAATATTTGCTACAACAACAACAACAACAACAACAACTAAGCCTTTAGTCCCAAGCAAGTTGGGGTAGGCTAGAGTTGAAACCCAACATGAGCCCCCTAATCATGGTTCAGGCACGTCAATAGCTGCTTTCCAAGCACTCCTATCCAAACAAAGGTCTCTAGGTATATCCCAACCCTTCAAATCCCTTTTAATCACTTCCTCCCATGTCAACTTCGGTCTTCCTCTGCCTCTTTTCACATTGGTATCTCGGCTTAGAACTGAAAAAAATATTTGCTACTAGAGAAAAATAACAACTGAAACTAAAACTAAAACTGACAACAAGAGAGAGAGGGGGAAACTTAATTAAGACTTAAATAAATCACAGATGCTCAGACAAACAAAAGTAACAAGAATTATAATATGACTGAAAATGACTAGAACTGAACAAGCATTCAAACTAAGACAATGTGAATCCATTATCACAGATTTATAAACTGACTGCCCCTAAAAGCCTACAGATTTAAACATAATAACAATTTAATCCACAAACTCAAACAAGGACACATCAGTGAGCCATGCAATTCAATGAAAGACAACAGTTCAACAAGTAGAGACTTATAAATGTAGTTTGAGAATATATGCAAGACTGATACTACAAATTAAGATATGTTTAGCAGACTGAATATATGCAAATTATCATGGTCAATTTGAAACAAGACCTATTGGTAGCTGCAGTTTGTTGCGCAAAATGATTCAGATCCTATAATGGAAAAAAAGGAGAGGGGAAGGCACACACACACCTGCAGGATGCCGCACAAATCATCGCAATGGAACTGCTCCTTGTCAGCATACACACAAAAGAAACTAAAACTGAAGCTCTGTCATAGTCTTAAACTAGCTGAAGCTCTGTCAAACAGGACAATGAAAAATTTAGATTTGTTGATGAAAGATAAACTGACCTCAGGCCTAATTTGATGCTCCAAAACACACATATCGATAAGACTCAAAATATGAATGAAAGTGAACTATGAAGAAATTCTTCCTAATACTGACAGACTCAAAATAAGACTGATGAAAAAAATAGACTGAAACTAAGAAAGACTGATACTACAAATTAAAATATGTTTAAAAGACTGAATAAGACTGTACTAATTCTCAAAATATGAATGAAAGTGAACCATGAATAATGAAACATAATTAAATTAAGACTAAAATTATGACTCAAAGAAAAAAGTGAGATCATTTTCCTGAAAGACATCGACTCATCAATATCATTAGGTTGGCGTGAAATGGTGCATTCCCTACTTGGGCACTCTCATGCTGAAGATTTACGTTCTATAGAAGTTGAAAAGAGAAAGATGAAAGACATTCAAATTAAAGACCAAAAGCCTCTTTTGCTAGTTTATGCTCCAAAAAGAACATACAAACCTTCGCCTCACAAAAACAAACAAAATCTTCCAACAACTGGACATTAGCTGATGACATCAAAGGTTGCGCAAACAAGAAACATAACAAAAGATTCTAGTTATGCTCCTCAAAGCAAAATGGTTAAAAAAAATGTAGCGCTACAATGTTATCTGAATATCAAGAGTACAAGGACAGGGCACCATTATTATGACATGACATCTTACATTCCTAAAATGACTCACATGACGAGGAACTGCGCCTGTATCAACATTGTCGCCTCGATTGATTTGCTGAGCAACAGCACTACCAAAACCAAAACTACTCCTAAAAGCCATCTGAGGAAAACCTGAAAAAGAGGTAAATGAAAAAAAACAATTGATGATAGATAAACAAAACAGTAGAAATAATTTAGGACAAAAATATCACTTCCACAAAATTTAGGAATTACTTTTCTTCTTAAGGCCTGACTGCATGAGAACCATGTATTCTCTGGTTTCTATTTTTCTACAAACTAGGATACATTTCACATCTTCTACTGTAATATGCAACAAAAAAATGTAATAGAAGTCAGACAAGATTTAAAACTGAACAAGGTTGATGCACACTACTATAATAAACAAAGAGTCTGATAATTGCATGCACAGTATATGGTTGAAGGCCACCTAACATAGGCAGAGAACATTCAAGTTGTTTATCAACGACCACACAAATTAACTTATGCAATTATCACTAAAAATAGGTGCCACAACCCATCACCACACCATTTCTGCATGATAAATAAAAAAGGGGTCAATCACTGAAACTACTAATATCTCAATCTGGATGAACACAAAAAAACAACATAACTACTTGAATCATCTCTGCTAGTAACAAAAGAAACAAAACACAAATCACAACTAGTACATGCTAAATAGCTGAATGAAAATAAACATGAATCCATGACTAACCCCTGCTTTCACAGCATCAAAATAGAATATACGAAATGAATAATCCTTAAGACAGATTAATCCTTAGCACTTAAAAATCACACAAACAACGACTCAATTCGAAAAACAAAACAAAACTTCCACACATCCCCCTCCAGAGCGTCCGAGCATGAATATCACTAGAATGAACTGCAACGACGCAACGCCGTTCGTGGGGAGAAACGCCGCAAAACCAAAAATTGCAAAACCAAATCTCTCCCAAACATAGAACGAAGCATTACCACACCCCTACCAACGCACCACCCCCAACCCCTTCGCGGAAGCCACTGACCACCGTATGCATAGCGTGCTCCGGAACACCACCGAAAATGGCGAAAACCCATCCACAACAAAAACGTGTGCGTGCTGGCGAATATGGATGCGGGGACAAAAGGGGACTTACCTGTAGACGACGCCGGTGCTGCGTCGCCGGCGACAACCGCGTTCGCCTCCCCGAATCGCCTGGAGTAGGGGAACAACGAAATGAAATCAAAACTGTGGGGAAAGGGAAGGGGGGAAACAGATACGACAATTCGGCGGCGGTATCGAAACAATCAAAACAAAAGCAGGGCCCACTTGTCATCCACGCGACGCCGGGGACAAAAATCCAATGACCAAAAGGAACCCACGCGCCCACGATCGACGGCCTAAAAAGCCGTGTGTTTCAAAGACATAAAACAACCGGGTGTTGCTTAGTATTTCTCAAATAATATGTGTAGCAAATATCTTTGATCTTGAGTAGATATTTGAAACGAAGGTTGAATTGAAACATACTTCCTCCGTTTCAAATTGTACTTTGATTGACTTTTTAAACCTTAAGTTTGACCACGAGTATTATTCAAAAATTTTGGGGGAACGTAGTAAAATTTTGGTCATTCTCGAAGATATTTTGTTAATAAAGGCCACACCAAAATAAATGATACAACAACAACAATAATAACTTAGCCTTTTGTCTCAAGTAAGTTGGGGTAGGCTAGATATGAAACCTAAAGAGACAAGAAACAGAGAAACACATAGAAGGTCATAGTTCTGGCATGTTGATGGCTAGTCTCTAAACGCCCCTATCCATAGCTAAGTCTTTGTAGATATTCCACTTCATAACAAAATAAATGATATTTGAAACAATTTTTGTGAATAAGAAGAGTGCTCAAACTTTGATAAAAAATGTCAAACGAACTACAATTTGAAACTGATCAGTAGGAAATAGTCTGGAATTGGTGAAGAAGTTTAAGTCAATAACAAATAGGCCAAAGGAATCATGAAACATGCTATTCAAGATACATCCTAATCCATGGCTGTTGCATCACATATGCATCATCACACAAATAAAAGTTATCTCTTATCTATGGCTCTCATTGCATGCTTATCTATCTAGTGTGCGTGGACTAATAAGTACATAAACATCTTATATGAAACCATTTGTCCACAAGGTCATTATTCAGTTCGCCAAACCAAACCGAAACTTTCACATGGTCATCCTGAAGCCATATCTACTACAGAATTTCTTTTCCGATGAAACTTTATGGTAGTCGTCTAAATCTACTTTTCTATCTATTATTTTACCTTCCTAGGGAATATGATTGTAAAAATTTATGTTGCAAATAACTATAGGCGGCATGCACCATGCACAGTTGACGTGGGGCTTGAGTTGTGCTTGTGCCATGGTGGCATGGGTTGGTCTTCGTGCCACTCTGGATTGTGTGAGTTCTTACCTCTAGACACGCGAGGCACATCGGGTCATGCCAGTATAGCATGACAAGTCTTTGCTCCGGCCTAAGCATTACCTTTGTCAAGGCAACGACACACCTTTGTGTCGTGCTTGGCCCAAACACGGCTATCAAAACATCTTTCTTTGATTTCTTTGTTCACTCGTGGTATAAACACTACTACATAAAACAATTTTCAGGACATAGGCGGGCACGTATTTTAGCCCACCGCGGTAAATCCTATGATTTATTGAGGCGGGCACTTTTTATTTACCACGGCGTGCACTTTGCTCGCCACAGAAAATTGATTTACCATGGCGGGCTATTTTCTGCGGCGGGCATTTTAAGAAGCCTGCCATGATAAATATATTTTCCGTGGCGGGCGTCATATAAGGCCTGCCACGGTAAAAGGCCCGACCCATTACCAAATTGTTCCGCCCGATAGGACCCCTAAGTATATATATGGCCGGTTTAGGGTTTCCGGCTTCACTCTTCCCATCTCCCACTCCCGACGGCACCTCCTCTTCTTCACTCTCTCTCGCGCAGACCCAAATCGCACGGCGCTCCTCCCCTTCGACCGCGACTTACCTCCCTCCCCCCTCTCACTCCGGCCACTGGCCCTCTCCCTCTCCGCTCCTGCCACCGGCCCTCTCCCTCTCCGCTCCACTCCTTCCTGGCATCTCCCTCTCTGTCTCCATCCCAGCGACGGCGGCACACATAGGGACAGAGTGGCAGCGGCGGCGCGCATAGGGCACGGAGCAGAGGCGGCGGTGCTCATGCGAGGAGCCGGATCCTGGCGGCTACTTGTCTTCCGTGGCGGGCGCTCCACTCCGGCCGTGGCCAGATCCAGCGCACGCGGGGCGGTCGGCCTCCACACCGGGCCACAGTGGCTCGCGAGAAGATTCGGCGGCGACCAAGTACTTCATCTCCGTCCCCGGCAACTTCCTTTTCTCTCCTCTCTCTCCATCTCACTCACCTTCTCTTCCTTTGGGGTGGCATAGAGGAACGCAGTGGCAAGCTCCTCGGGTACGAATCCACGCATGGATCCGGCAAGGAGGCGGCCGACAGCACATGGATCCGGCGAGGGGGTGGCCGGCCACGTACAGATCCAGATCCATGGACGACGACGGCGACGTTGAAGATCCAATGCTAGGGTTGGAGCTATTGGGCTAGGATTGCGTTCGCCATGGGCTCCGAAACGGGCTCACCGGTGGGTCATGGATTTTTTTTTGTTTTTCTCTAGTGATTAACCGCAGCGGGCATTCTAATGTGCCCCCTTGGATATTCGGTTTACTGTGGCGGGCAATTGTTCCCGCCGCGGTTTGGTCACGATTTACCGTGGCTTTATCATCGCAGCGGTCCCCTTTGCCCACCGCGGAAAACCATTTCTGACCGTCGCAGAAAAAGATTCTGTAGTAGTGAAAAAACATTTTATAGGTATAATTTTCTTATTAAAAAATATTACCATCTTTTCAAGAATTAGATAAGAGGTAGTATAGTAAATACTAAAAAGTACCCTATATAGCATTGTTGATGTGCTTATCATTTGCGTACTGTGCCGATTAAACTAAAGCACTGTAGAAATTATGGGTCCAGCTGTGCAGCGTTTCAAGATATCCTCATCAGCACAATACATGCTATGTTCAATACCGTGCCAATATGGTTTAACGTTTTCAATTTTGATACCGTACTGAGACCGTGCTACGGCCCAACGTACCTGTAGCTGACTGATGCTCATCTATTGCTCCCGTCCACCGCAGTGACTAGGCCCACAGGACACCCAGAGGCCATTTTATACCATGCTCTCTCACGTCACGTTGACATGCAGCTTACGGTATGCAGGTAGCGTCGGCGTGGCGGCCAGCGTACCACAAGCAGCATCTGCATCTCCTATCTGAATGTCTGACCGTCGATAGCTGCCTCCTGCCCGATAGAGAGAAAAAAAAAAAAGATTTGTGAGTGGGCCAAATAAAGCCTCTCGCTGTCGCAGCACACGTTCTAATTGCTTGTTACTCTATCAGTATCAGCAGCCAAGGAGTGAGAAGTAGAGCTAGGCAGGACGACAGCAGGATGTTCCGAGCCCTGCAACTCATCCTCCGGAACAAGGGAGGAGTTCTCGGCCCAGCCGCGTCGTCCGGCTTCGTCAATGCCTTCTCCTCAGCTCCCAACTCTCAGAGGTTAGCTGGAAAGGTGGCAGTCATCACCGGCGCCGCCAGCGGCATCGGGAAGGCGACCGCCGCCGAGTTCGTCAGGAACGGAGCAAGGGTCATCATCGCCGACGTGCAGGACGATCTCGGGCGCGCCGTCGCCGCGGAGCTGGGAGCGGACGCCGCGAGCTACACCCGCTGCGACGTCACCGACGAGGCGCAGGTTGCCGCGGCCGTCGACCTCGCCGTGCGCCTCCACGGCCGCCTCGACGTCATGTTCAACAACGCCGGCATCTTCGGCGACGTGACGCCGACACCGCTAGGCTCCATGGACTTCGACGACTTCGACCGCGTCATGGCCGTCAACACCCGGGGCGTGCTCGCCGGCGTCAAGCACGCCGCGCGCGTCATGCTCCCGCGCCGCAGCGGCAGCATCATCTGCACCGCCAGTACCACTTCCGTGTTGGGCGGCATACTTCCAACCGTGTACACCGTTTCCAAGGCGGCGGTCGTCGGCGTCGTCCGCGCCGTGGCCCCGGAGGTGGCACGCTCTGGCGTTCGCATCAACGCTGTATCTCCACACGCCATCCCGACGCCGCTAACGATGGCCGCCGCAGCACAGTTGTTCCCCGAGGCGAGCGTCGAGGAGCATAGGCGCATCGTCGAGAAGGTCTACAACGAGATGGTCGGACCGGTGCTGGAGGAGGACGACGTCGCAAGGGCGGCGCTGTACCTGGCGTCCGATGAGGCTAAGTACGTCAACGGCCACAACCTGCTCGTCGATGGCGGGTACACGGTGAGCAAGGCGCCCAACGTAACGGGGGCGCAAGGACGGTGAGGAGTCAACAACTCATCAGCATCAAGCGTACGTCAATGTGGGTCATATGTGTAACTTTAATTTCTGAACGTGACAAATGCAGGCTAAATACTGAACAACTGCATATATAACATCTGTATGGAGATATGAAAGCTATAGCTTTTCTCTCTCTTTTTTTTAGCAAACATGCCCTAATGGCTTGAACATATAAGCAATTGTATAGTGTTTTCCTCTAACAACAAAACATCATCAGTCGACCTAAACCATCAATCCAATCTAGTTTGTTGCGACTATTCCTAGGTAATATAGGAATTACAAAGCAGGGAAGTTATAAAACATGACTAAGGCCTAGTTTAAGAAAAGTTTGCGACGAGTTGATGACAGGCAACCGACAAAGGGAGGCTGTCGAGGCTAGCAACTTAGCAAGCATCCTCGAGAACGCTCTCAATATTTGTCAGGTCGTTATCATCGCGACTGTGGAGATATGAAAGCTATACTTGGTTATCGTTACTATTACACATATAGGAAAGCTATGTCAAGATTGGTTGGTTGGGTTGTCTGTTTTGCACCTTGCCGGCCAAAGTTCAAGCTCCACGAAGGAGAATTTGTTTCATGGGAGCTGTGGTACTGCTGTGTATGTGGGAGACGAAAAGTTCGGAGGTTTTCTCAACCTAAATGATATGGTCTTCTTCTTCTTAAACAAAATGTCTGGAACTTCTATACCCCTGTGGGTCAAGTTTATTTGTTTTATTTTTACAGAGATAAGCTATACTCTTCGTTATCATGCACCACCTCTGCTGGGCTTCTCCTTGACACAGACTCATATGCCTGCAACCTAGTGCTTTCACCTCCCTCTGCTGGACTGCGGCCACTCGACACGCACTCGCGTTCGTGGACCACATGCGCCGGTGGGATCGATGGCCCCCGGGTGCTCGGGCCAGCCTATCATGAACCGGCTCCACCTACCATAACATGAGCAGACCCTAATAGTCTGGATGATGTATGTGTTTTGCACATTTTGTTTGAGCAACATGTGTTTTGCATATTGTTTAAGTTCTCTGGTACCATCTGCTAGATGCTTACCAGTGCAGGAGGATGTGACGTGATTGGGCAAAAGCTGGTTACTAGCAGGCTGCAGCTCATATACTACTTAAGGTGAGATACACTCCTTAGCTTGCCAATATGTTGGTTTGTGAAATTAGTTGATGTGTGGTTATGTTATGCTTCATGTGCCTGGTTGTGTTACGTACAGGAGTATAAGCAAGCACATGATGCTCCCTTGCACGCTCAGAAACTGGATCCTGGGAGCGATGAGATTGAGAGAGAGCTAAGGTAACATGCTATGCTACCTTTTATTTGTCTCCCTAAAATGGTAGCACATATTACTACCGGGGTACTCGTGATGATAATAATCACAAGTAGCTGTATATACTAGTGACACGAGCGGACACTATCAAACAATGGTTTTTATTTTCTATATGTGTGCGTGCAAATACCATGACTGGTAGATTTTATGATGATTTTAATAATTGAGGAGCTGACATTTGCATTTGAAATTTACATCAAGGTCTTATGAGCTGAATTAGATGAAGGGGTGATGTTATTGTCCGATTTATCTAGTGACCCACTTGTGTTCAAATACTTTGTTGTACCTTCTAGCGGAGTTGATCCCACAATCGAGAGACTGATTAGTCCCATATTCTTAAGTTACGTGGTTCTCACGTATCTGCTATAGCTTGTTCACGTATCTGCCATTTCACGTATCTACCATGAAGGCCTTCGGTCAAGAACACAGACCTAATCAGAACCAAGAAGCGCTCCTGCCTAGATCCAAATTTGATCTACAATATAAACAGGAGGAAGGTTATCAAATGGCCAAGCACCAACGTTGTAGAGGCTTGGTCCAATTGGGATGTGGATAATTTTGATTTTACTAATCAGTCTGTCGAGGGATGCACATCTCAGAAAACGCACTGCCATTCGACATCAATGGAGACGATGATACAATATACTTTAGAGTTGCACACAATATACGATATTTGATTTCTGTTGAAATGCATAACAAGAGGGACTGAAGACATTAGCTCCTATTCCCCTCCTTTCCCTGTGGAGTGAGCCCATCATCCATGTCTCATCTCTAACATTCACTTCGGCCCCAAGTAATACTAGAAAGCTTAGTGGTTTTATTGCGCCCCCTTTGGAGTTCGCCTGATGTTGTTTTCTTTATACCCATTAATGAAGATGTGGAATCAACAATACATCTCTTTGTTTGGCCAACACGAGAGAGACTAAAAGATGATAGAAAGAGAGAAACCTACAAGTGATTTGGCCAAAGGTGCCTCTCCACTTTCCCTTCTCCCACTTTTATAAGGGAGGTTGGAAAGGAGATTCTCTTTTTGTGCCCCATGGTAGAGTTTACATTTATTGAAAGACCACTAGTGGCTATAAATGGACCCCTAGTAGGGTTTGTATTTACAAAAATGACACTTAAAGCTACATGTGCCCCCCAATACTATGTTGTGAGCCCTAAGATATGTAATTGATGAGCCCTGAACATGATAATGGGTGTCCCCAACATATATTGTACCCCCAACTCTAGCTGCTCAGCTATTTAATTTTGATCAAAAGTATAGGAACTAATAGATGAATGCAACAAAGCGTGGCCCAATTACAACTTAGACTTACACACAACATAACTTTCGTCTTTTCATATATCTATAGTTATCCTTCAACATGTCTTCGACTAGTATTTGGTGGCCACTTTCATGAAAACCTCAAAGATCATGTCCTTGGGAGCTTGCTCCTTTGATCTTGAGCCCTTGGTTACTAGTTTTGTGATTTAGCTTTTGCTAAAGACATTGATGTAGCTAAAGTGAGTGAAGCAGTAGACGAAGGCAAAGTAATTTGTAGATGATCATGACATGTTTCAAGCTTTTACTCATTGGTGCTAGGCAAAGCTTCTGTTTGTGGGTGGATTGCTTGTCCAATGCTCTCCTCGCCGACCCCTTGTTGTTGGTTCTTGTGTGGAATTCTCTTGACGATGTTGTTGGTGATTGCCCGACTCAAAAAATTGGAAAAATATGGAGTCAAATATGTATAGTATGGTCGACTAATTATCCATGAACATCTTTGGAGTAGATTATAATTGATGCCAATTGCTGGGAGATGGTAGTGCATTTTCTAATAGGTGAATCCCTCTAGAGATAGTAGTTAAGTAAATATGATCAAGATCCATGACCAACATGCTTGACCAAGCCTATGCAACGAAATGGGAGGGGTATCTTGGACCTTTAGACAGCCTGGACCCACTTTTCAGAACCCCAAATGGAGAAAACTCACGGAATGTGAACGGAATGGCTTGCAGGAGAAAAGTTTTTCAGACTAGGATCCTGGTGATAGTTTCAATTCTTGAACGGTTGTTTTATCTTTTTATTTATTTTTTGATTATTTGAAAAACCTAATAAATCATAGAAAAACCATAAAATAGAAAATCCAATTTTGTTGGACTCTGCATGATTAGATCGACATAGTAAATCTAATTTTGCTTTAGATCTATGCATTTTTGTAATTAATTAGAATTAACTTTGTACTGAAACATACTATATTATATGTTTAAAGTGTAGAGGTAATCATTTTGAGTCCGAGAAAATTGGATTTTTTATTTTTATGATTTTTCAAAAGTTCAGTAGAAATAAATAAAAAAAAGACAAAATCATTGTTACTGTAGCAAAATAACCGTTCAAAACCACCTAGGGGGTTATTTTACCGGTTTTGGATTGTTTAGAGGTCAGAAAATCCGGTTTCATAGTTCAGGGAGTGAAGTAGTCCACCTCAAGTTGAGGGGGTTGTGCTGACTTTTTTCCACTAGCATTCGTTTCCTCCTTTAAAAAACATAATAGTCTTCTTTAGTGATAGTACTATGATTAAACTAAAATCCATCAAGTCAAATAATGAGATCAAATAGACAAAGACAAGGGCATGATATTTTTTCTCACTAATTGTGTCTTGTGGTGTTCTAAGAAATGCCAAATTAGTGGTACGAACGGATAAACAGGCAACCAGGTTTTCTTCCTTAATAAGTTATAAAAAACATGTATAATAGTCTTCGTTAGTGATAGTACTATGATTAAACTAAAGTTGATAGGTCAAATACTCAGATGTATTAATAAGGAGCTGATGCATGGGCCCTATTTTAATTAAGCTAGCGAATCCTAAGTCGTAACTATGATTTGTCATAATATTTTCTCTCTAATTATGTCCTGTGGTGTTAATTTTCCTCACTAATAAATGGCATACTAGTGAGGTAAATATTTAATTTGCCACAAATATCTTGTTAAATAGTGGCAAAACAATATTCCGCCACTTTCGCCACTAAAGATGTTTTTTGTGGTGAATTAATATTTTGTCACTAATAATGGACACAAGAGTGGCGAAAAGTAGTTTTTTCGCAAATAGTTTAGTAAGCAGTGGCAAATTTAAATTTTGTCACGGTTTTTTCTCACTAATTGTGTTGCTTGTGACTGTTATTTATTTTGCCACTAATAAATGCTATATCTGTGAGGTAATTTTTTTAGTCGTCTCAGATACCTCGTTAAATAGCGGCCAATCAACATTTCGCCACTCCGTTTGCCACTAAAGATGTTTTTTTGGCGAATTAGTGTATTTTGTCACTAATAAGCAACATAGTGATGAAACTAGTTTTGTCACAAATAGTATGGAAATTAGTGGCAAACATAAATTTCGCGACATCATTTTGTCAAAAATACCCTGCCTCCTATAATCAACGTGGAAGGAGCTGAAACAACATGGAATGCCG
>JAKNSH010267530.1:0-10631 GCA_027790015.1 Cymbopogon flexuosus
GCAGGGATTGTCTCGAGCTCCCCCCATGCAGAGGGATCTTCCCAGTTCTTTCTAAACTTTCTGCAGGAAGGGATTTGCCCAGGGAGGGAAAGGTGGCAGGCGGCGTATCTGCCAGAGAGGCGATTTCGAGGGAAGCGGACTGGGCGGGGGCGGAGGCGGAGAATGTGCGGTCTTGACCGCGCCGCGTGGCCGTTGGATTGCGCTGACCAAAGGGCTGACCAGCCACGTAAGCAGCACGTGCCGCATCTTCCAGAGAGAGGTGGGCAGCCAGGGAGAAATTGCCATGGCCGTACGGACTGTGGAGGAAGATGAAGGTGGCGACGGGGCAGCTGGCCACTTCTATAGAGAACACACGGGCGGCCAGCTGCTGCACACGGACACGATCCGGCAGCGCCGTGAGGTGGAAAGAGAGAGAGTTTTCAACCTGGAGGCGAGAGAGGGAAGAGGTGGGGGGGCGAGGAGAACCAGACGGTGGCCGGAGAAGGGAGGCTGACTCCGAGGAAAGAGGGGAGGGCGGTGGAGAAGAAGCTGGCAAGCACGCAGTCCTGAAACACGAGGCCTGGCCGGGCGGACGGGAGCGGGACACTGACCTGGTTCACCGGTGGTGGACGTCGTCCTTCTGGCGCGACGGAGGCTTTGGCGCGGGCCTTCCCGCGCGGGGCTCTGCTTCTCTTTGGTGGCGGTGCGGCGGCGAGTGACGCCGCATCGGGGGCTTGTGTAAGCGCTGGTTGAGTGGGGGGGGAGCAGGGCTGGTTGCAGGGGAGGCGGCGACGCCGGCGACGAGGGGTGGCCGACGCCCGAGGGAGGGGGGGGCGAGGGGAGGCAGGGGGAGGAGCCATTTTCCACCATGTCCTCATCATTTTGTCTTGTCTAGACATAGTTTCTATCTTAGATAACTAGCAAAGTCATGTATGTAGAAAAACTAAAACAACCTACAATTTAAGACTAAGGAAATAATTTTCTACCTTGATTTTATACAATCTCATCCCTTTTGGTAATCATTGGTGGACTATTAATGTATGGTCATGCAAAATAAACATTAAACAAGAAACCAAGTTGGTGAATAAGCTAGTCCCAACAGTGTAACGTTTTTGCCAATAATTTTGAGAGAGGCGCTCCAAAAATCCATGTGTTCTAATGCGGTGCTCGAACGACTCTATTTTTTTTTGCTTGCAGTGAAACATGGAACGGAGGAGTCTTAAACATGTCTTGAAATTACCAAGATTCAATTTGTTTGAAAAAGTAATTTACAAATATATTTCCTTAGAGAAATATTACTGTGAGCTACGTTTATCATGTTTATTGATCCTATTGCTTTATGTACAAAATTTGCAAAAACAGCACATGAAACACGGATCACATCCTTTCTTTTCCTGGAAAACCACTTTGATAGGGCCTATCCATAATTTACCCCCCAAGAATGGAAGCTTGTTGCGGTTTCGTTTCATGGAGTCCTCGTCAGAATGCCGCGTGCCCGCATCTGCCCCAATCCACCCCGTCCTCGCAGCTCGCAGGAGCGAATCTAGGGCCTGACACGTGGCATGCACATCCATGTGCTCTGGGCCCGCTTGGGCTCTCTTTTGCCGCGGGACCCACATCGACCCTAATCCAAATTAGAGAGAAGACCAAGGACTACTCCACCTACTAACCTCCCAAAAAATTTACTTACCAACAGTAATGCATATTAATGGATAATCTTAAATCCTTTACCCCTTTCACTAAAATGGTAAAAAAGAGTAAATTCTATACAGGCGGCGGGGCCCGCAGGTCAGGCAGAAGTAACTGCGGTGCCATCTCCTGCGCAGAAGTAATAAAAGTTATAAAACCCTAGGGGTTCTTGCGTCAGTCAACATCTCCACCGTCGGCGTCTAGATCCAACGGTTCCTGCGCCGCGGAGGCTCGTGCTTATCACTCCGCCGTCTCCTTCCTCGGGCTCGCTTCCCCACTGCTGATTACTGTGTGCTCTCTCTCTCCTCTCCCCATCCTCTTCTCCGAGCAGCTCGAAGCTTCCGGCGCCTGGAATGGCGGAATCGCTGCCCGATCAGAGTCCAATCTGAGTCTGGGCGTCCCCGAATCGTACCTCCCGGTCCCGATCTTCCAGAATCCCGAAGAAATCGGTCTTGGAATGGAGGACTCCGCACCGATCGGGCCGCTGCTGCTCGATTCGATGGTGCTTTGGCCTGGGGCGTCGGGAGAGCCGCATCTTCTGTGACTGAGCTGTTCTTCTCGTGCTGATTGGCGCGGGCTTGGACCGTGCAGAGCGGCGTCTTACGCTGGGAGGAGGTAACTGGGGTGCGGCGTCTGTACGGGATTTCCATCGGCGGTTTCGGCGTGTTCATTGTCTCATTCTTTGTGATTTCTATTCCTAGGGTTTGTTGAATGATGAGCGCCAGCGCCGTGGCTATGCGTGGGGAGATGGGCGGCGGGGGCGGCGATGGAGGGGAGGAAGAGTTGGAGGACGAGCTTGAAGCGCTGCTCAGTTCCGGCGCCGGTGGCCAGCGGCGGCGACCAGCGGACGCTGGCGAGAGGGAGAGGGAGCGTGAGCTCAGCATGTTTCGGAGCGGCTCGGCGCCGCCGACCATAGAGGGCTCTCTGAACGCCATCAGCGGCCTGCTACGCGGCGACGGAGAGGCGGCTGTGACAGCTGCACCGATTCCTGATGCTGAGGCGTTGAACGGGCATAGTGGCCTCCTCTCGGAGGAGGAGCTCCGGGCCGATCCAGCATACCTGTCTTACTACTACTCTCATGGAAATCTTAACCCAAGGCTGCCACCACCGGTGCTGTCCAAGGAGGATTGGCGGTCAACCCAGCGCCTGAAATCTGGGGTGGTTGGGGGGATTGGGGACAAGAGGAAGCCGGTTCAGGAGGACGCCGGACAAGGGACGGGTACTGCAGCGGGGCGGTCTCTGTTCTCACAGCATTCTGGTTTTGAGCGGGAGGAGGAAGCCAGGAATGGGGATAGTGCTGCAGAGTGGGTGGATGGTGGAGGAGATGGGCTCATTGGTTTATCACTCGGGCGGCAGCGTAGCTTTGCAGATATACTGCAGGTCTGATCTTATTTGGGTTGCAAAACTTGCTTCCTTTTTTATACTGGATTTTAATTCAAAAGAAGGCTTAGTGTTAATAGCTTCTACTTGGTGCATTATTGTGGTATCTACACTTCTTTTTGTTGTTAACTTGTTATTTTAGTGTTATTATCCCATTCAGCAGGTTCAGTTGTAATTCTGTTTTTTTTTTGTTTTTAATTTGCAGTTTTATACTGTTTTCTAGTTTCTGATACATGTTACTCACAATATATGTGGAGTAGTGTGAGTACTTTCTTTCTTTTGGTACTGGTAAATCAACAAACTTGACTCATTCAGTTTAATCTGGATAACAGTAGCACTTATGGGTTTAGAAATTTCTTTGTGAGTCTTTGAAGTTTTGAATGACTCAGTTCAAGCTCATGCATTGGGGACCTTTTTTTTTTTGTATTTCTGTAGAATTTTCTGACTAGTTTCCTGATAACATTCAAGACAGGATAAAGCGTATCTTCGATGCTTGTGTCTATATAATATTGCTATTAGACAACTACTATCATTTTTTCCCTCTTTCTGTTTATAGAGTGCAAGCTTGAATTTGTACAAAAATTTGCATTCTTAACATGTCTCCTTTATTAGTTTATGCTTCCATCTATCCATGCCTTTTTGCACCTTCTATCGTTCAGACATCTTATTTGGTTTATTATGAGTTGTTCCAGGACAATATTGGCCGCAGAACACCTACTTTAGAGCATCCCTCCCGCACGGCCAGTCGCAATTCTTTTCTTGACAATCAGGAGCTAGTGAATCCTGCTGAGAACCAATATTCTATGCATAATGATATTTTGGATGTGCATCATCCTATTGGGAACGTGCAAAATGTCAGTGGTGCTCACAACCTCAACACATCCACATCTCAAACGTTTGGATCTATTATGGGTTCATCTGTTTCCAGAAATGCTACACCAGATCCTCATTATGTTGCAAGGGTTCCTAGCCCTGGCCTTCCACCTGTCGGTGTTAGGATCACTTCCAATGATAAGAAACTGAACTCATCATCACCATTCAACACTGTATCTTCAAAAGCAGTTGGGACTGATGATATTTTATCTGCATTGTCAAACATGAACTTATCAAACAGTGGTTCTCTGAATGATAATAACAACATCAGACGATCGAACTTTCAGAGAGATATAAGTGACCAGCAGAAATTTTCGCTTGACTCAAAAGCAGCTCAAGTCCATAATAAGCAGCATCCTGTGATGTTGGAAACTGATGATGGATATTTGGGTATACCATCGATGTCACAATCATCCAATTCTTCATTTGCTGACGGTAATAACAGTGTTGCTGGTCTATCAGGGTTTAGAAATAGTACCAACACAAGGCTAGATGGACATTTGGAAATGCAGAGATCTTCTAATTTGTCTGCTCGTTCATACCAGAAGTCCCCATCTTCTTCTAATGAAAGCCCAGGTGGTTCTCCTGCTCAACATCACAGTTTTGACAGTATAAATTCAGCCTTTTTGAATTATGGGCTCAGTGGATACCCACTCAGCCCAGGATTGCCTTCTATGATGCCCCCTTTGTTTGAGAGTGCTGCTGCTGCATCTGCTATAGCTTCACTTGGTGCAGATTCAAGAAACCTTGGAAACAGTAGTTTATCTTCACCTACATTGAGCCTAACTGATGCGCATAACCTCGGTCGGGGTGGTAATCAAGCTCCCACAAGTCTGCAGTCTCCTCTTTCTGACCCTTTTTATGTCCAATACTTGAAGACAACTCAGTATGCAGCACAGGGAGCTGGCAGCTATGGTGATCCCTCCTTGGAAAGAGGTTACATGGGTAACTCATATGCTAATTTAAATGCAGTTCAAAAAGCTTATATTGAAGCCTTGCTCCAGCAGCAGAAACAATTTGAAATGCCACTTCTTGGTAAGTCAAGTGCTTCAAATCATGGGTATTATGGCAATGGCAATTTGTCTTTTGGCATGGGCATAGGATACCCAGGAAGTCCATTGAGCAGTCCTGTTGCTTCTCAATCTGGTCCTGGCAGTCCACTTAGGCTTGGTGAGCGAAATCTGAGGTTTACGCCTAACTTGAGAAACTTAGGTGGCTGGAACTCTGATCCAAGTGGCTACATGAATGAGAACTTCCCATCCTCGCTTTTGGATGAATTTAAAAGTAACAAAGCCAGAAGTTTTGAGCTTGCTGAGATCGCTGGGCATGTGGTTGAGTTTAGGTATGCCTTGTCACATTGTACCTTTCCGGAATACTAATACAAACATCTCACATTTGTTCAATGGCTCACTAATATCCTGAGATGAGCATTATCTTGCATTTATTCCTTCTACATATCAACATGTTAAGGTTAATGGTGTGGATCTTGAACAACCCCCCACCCCCAACACACACACAACCAGTTTTTGTACACTAATTTATGCATCAATACTTTATAGATTGTGGAAGATGCTTTGGTCAATGTTTTTTTAAAAAAAACTTTGTATAAGGATTAAGGTTCAGGACTAGTTTGGATGTGTGACACTTGCTGATCTGAATTGATTCTGCAGTGCTGACCAATATGGAAGCCGTTTCATACAGCAAAAACTTGAAACTGCCACAGTTGAAGAAAAGAACATGGTCTTTGAGGAGATCATGCCTCATGCACTATCATTGATGACTGATGTATTTGGAAATTATGTAGTACAGAAGGTATTCTTCTCCTACACTCTATGGAGCATCTCTGTGTTAGGATGGGGATAGCTTATTGTTTCACCAGTTCTCCAAGCATGTTTCAATATTGATCTAGTATTTCATGACTCACATGTCTTATTTTCTCAGTTTTTTGAGCATGGGAATGCAGAACAACGGAGGGAGTTGGCTGATAAACTATTTGGACATGTATTAGCTCTCAGTCTTCAGATGTATGGATGCCGAGTTATCCAAAAGGTACTAAATGATTATCGTCTGTACTTGCTTGCCACTCGATATAATCGCTGCAAAGATTTCTTTCTTGTGGCTGCGAGGCCTCTCGCTCAGACCTTTTTCCTTTCAAAAAACATACTTTGGTTACCTGACCTAATCTATATGCGCATCACTGAAGGCAATAGAGGTGGTTGATCTGGACCAAAAAACAAAGATGGTTACTGAGCTTGATGGCCATATCATGAAATGTGTACGTGATCAAAATGGAAACCATGTTATCCAGAAATGTATTGAATGTGTCCCAGAAGATTCTATCCAGTTTATAATATCAACATTCTATGGTCATGTTGTTCCACTATCAACCCACCCTTATGGCTGCAGAGTCATACAGGTATACCTTTAGGTTCTGCACCTACATGCAAGTGTTCTATCCTTGTGTTAGTGAGATTCACAGTTTTCTTTTCTCTATACAGAGAGTACTTGAGCACTGTGCTGATCCAAAAACACAGCAAATAGTTATGGATGAGATATTGCAATCTGTATGCATGTTGGCACAGGATCAATATGGAAATTATGTTGTCCAGGTTCAGTGCTGCTTCAAGCCTGCTTCCAATTTTTTGAACTGGCACTTTTATTTCCAATCATGAATTGCTATAGATGTTTTTACCTTGGGTTCTTGTATATTGCAATAAATTTTTACAATATCTGTGGGATATGACCATCGTTATGTATGAGTGGTTTTGTTTCTGTTTTGAGATCCTATTTGAAAAGTTAGTTCTCGAGAAGGTTTGCATCAGCGTTCCTTTTTAATCACTGTAGGGGAGGCCTTGTTATTTTCTTTGTTAACTGTTTTTTCAAGACAATTTAAACCAGGGCTGGAATAACAAAGCTTCACAAGTTCTACGTGGCCAAAGGAAAAAGACTGTAATAATTACAGAGATATAAACATTAGAATAAAAATAATTAGTTTTCATGATCCACACAAGTAGCCAAGTAGATGGAGCAGAAACTTTAAGCAGGCTCATTCTTTCGGCAGATGCACATCTGCTTAAAATCATTATCTTCCAATTGTGTTTATTAGGGTAACTTTGCCAAAGATGCATGTTCCTTGGGAAATTAACTTTGCCAAAGATGCATGTTCCTTGGGAAATAAAGATGCCGAAACTCCAGAGGGATCTGCTCTTTGATTGTCTTTCTACTGAAGGAAAGCAATTGTCTAACAGATTCTTTCTGTTAATTAGTCCTGAGCTACTCTTGTATTTGAAACCACTTGATGGAGAAGTTGACATATATTGTGTCAGTTTACAGCTAAAAACTTAAGAGAATTATGTTGGCATGTTTTATCTTTTATAAATTGAAAAGTTTTGATTGATGCAGCTGAAGTGACTTTTCAGCTAATCTTTTCTGAAGTTATTTCAGTATAATTCAGACCTGCGATTAGTGATCCATATAATCCAGAACAAACAGTTCTCCACTGTTGTAAAATTAGGCATTAAGCCATTAACACTTGAATGTGCCGACCATCTTTGCTAGCGTTTATGGTGTTAACTAGCTATGCTTGGTTAGCATTTTGAAGCATGCTCTTGGTGAAGCATGTCAGTCGAACATAACTACTTCTCGATCCCCTGAAACCTATGTTTTACATCAACATAAGATCAAGTGGATATCTCCAGGATGTGTTCTCTTCACCTGAAACGTGCTAACGATTGTTAATGTTGATGGCATCATGTTAGCGTAGAGAAAGGTGTTTTTCCCCTTATAAAATGATACTACTCTACCAGGTTGCCTGATACAGACATCTCACTAACCGGGTCAGATACATTTTGTGGTTGATTGAATGGGTATTGTAAATTGTATTTTACTCCCTCCATTATAAATTATAAGACGTTTTGGTTTCTTTTATATACGTAGTTTTTGCTATGCACCTAAGAAAAGCTGAAACGTCTTATAATGGATGGAGTATTTATGATCTCTCTAGGCAAACTGACCAATCCAAGAATATCTGCTATCCCATGGTTACTTTACTCGATTTGTTGCCGTTAGATCAAACGTTCTGTTAGAAAAACCTCCTGTCCTTGTTACCAGCGATCAGTTACCATACTGAAATTCCATTCTTATGCAGCATGTTTTAGAGCACGGGAAGCCTCACGAAAGAACCATCATTATTGAGAAATTAGCTGGACAGATCATTCAGATGAGCCAACAGAAATTTGCCTCAAACGTTGTTGAGAAGTGTCTAACATTCGGGGGACCTACAGAGCGAGAAATTCTCATAAATGAAATGCTTGGGACCACTGATGAGAACGAACCTCTACAGGTGACTTTTTTATTTCTTATTGCTTACTATGATTATGACTTGGAGTTTAATAATTCTAAATAGCAAGTTTTTGAGTGTGAAAAAACTAGCGTAGTTCTTGATACTGCTTATGCGGTTGTGCCACCTTCTGAATACTGTGATGTGATTAGCACAGTAATTGGCACGTGGGCCCACACATAAAAATTTTGTTCACATCATTAATTTGTGAATAAAATAAATTCAGCTGGTCACAAGGGTAGTTTTAATCCTTTTTGGATGGCATATGAAACCCAATAGGTTCTATGCATTTTTCTATGTATTTAAAGCCTTTTCAAAGTAGTAGTCTTAAGAACTGCAGGAAAAGATATGATATTTTGGATTCTAGTTTGTCACTTTTCTGTGGCTCCATGCTAATAATTTAGCAAACACTGCATAATTAAGTTTGATAGTTAGATCGTTGCAGAATAACCTTGCTTTTTTTTTTCGGGTTACGTATCATGTTTGCTAAAAGTGTCAGCTTCGGTACAGTCTAATCCTTCTTTCTCGACTTATTACAGGCCATGATGAAGGATCAGTTTGGTAACTATGTTGTACAGAAAGTACTTGAGACTTGTGATGACCAGCAACGTGAGTTGATCCTGTCACGGGTAAAGGTTCACTTGAACGCTCTAAAGAAATATACATATGGGAAGCACATAGTTGCTCGTGTAGAAAAACTTGTTGCCGCTGGTGGTAAGTTTCCCCATCCAACTTCATTCATTGAAAGAATTTGCTGAGTATTTATTTGATTATTTCTATACTTTTTGTAATATCTAACCATTCTAACATGATTATCCTTGCAATCTGACTCCAGAGAGGAGGATTGCACTTCAACCGCAAAATCCTTCTTAATGGCGTAAAGATGACCATGTACAGCTAACCATGGCTAGACAGATGTACCTTCTGCCTTCTGCTTTGGGCTGCTACAAGCCAAGTTTAAAAATAAACATGTTGTACTAAGAAGTCTGTATATTTTGTAGTTTGAGCTTATAGCCATGCCAAGATGAGGCTCAGACAATTTTAATTTTACCAGATGTCGCTGCGGAGAATAGGCGTTCTGTATAAGTTGTAGGTGTAAAGAGGGGAGGAAAGTCTATATTTTGTGACGAGACTGTACAAAATCTGCGATCCTGCGAGAGTTAGCATGTGCTTAGGATAAAATTTTATTGCCCTCCTTGTCATCACAAATGGATGTTTGTAATACTGAATGACTGATGTAACGGTTCCAGCTTCTGAAGACAGTTGCGTGTTTTGTATGGAACTGCTCTTTGTGAGATCTGGGATGTTTTGGGGTCCTTATTCAGCAGCATGCCAGTTTTCGTTTTTCAGTCGTCGTTTTCATGGGGTGTCAGCCTGTCAGGGTTTTGTTTAAGCGCTGAGCTCGTTTACTATACTTAAATTGGTCATGTTGAATTGTTGATCTCAAATACGTGGCCGTTGTAAAACTCAGCCACAATTGTTTGTGGCGTTACAGTATCTGTTGGATGTGCTGTTCTGCTTGCTTGTTTGTAAATCTATCGGTGGAGCCGTGGAGCGCGCACTGAATCGATCGTTGGTTACAGATCTCAGTGGAAATGATAGCACTGTTTTCCTTTTCCTTTCCTATTTTGGAAGGCGCAGCCTGGCGATCATGTTCATGGCTAAATGCCAAAACAGTTTTCGGGATTTGATAGCACCGTTACTTTTTTGTTTCTCTTTTCGTATTTAGGAGGGCACTGACGATCATATTCATGGCTAAATGCCGAACAGTTTTCGCGTTTATTCATCATTCCAACTTTCCAACCCTCTACCCACGTCCTCGGAGGCGAGTTGCGTCTACGGCACCTGTGCGCCATGCCAAGGTTGGCAGCCTTCTTCGTCTGTCCGTCACGGCACCGCGCAGCGTTGCGGAGTTGCGGTCGCTGCCATGCCGTCCCGCGCTCCTGCCAAGCAAAAAACCATGCACTCTCCGAGCGACTCGCTCGTCGCTCCGCACCCACGCGCCAACGGGATCACCGTGAGTGACAACGTCAGAAACCAAGAGCCAGAAGAAGCCTGCGCCCCCGCTATATATTATGTTATCCCCACGCGGCGGCCGGCCCCACCACCCCACGCATCCTCGTCAACCCGCCACACGGACATGGAAGACGACGACGACGCCGGCGCCGGCGTGGGCGCGCGCGGCCGCGTGCTGGAGTGGGAGCAGGGCCTCCCAACGGCGGAGGAGCTGACGCCGCTCTCGCACCCGCTCATCCCTCCGGCGCTCGCCGCCGCGTTCCGGCTCGACGGTAGGGGCACCGCTGCCTTCCCCTCCTCCGTCTTCGCCGACTGCCCCCCTGTCTTCGCGCACGCCTCCCCCACCTCTCACCTG
>JAKNSH010267694.1:0-17506 GCA_027790015.1 Cymbopogon flexuosus
TGCATTAGTTCTTGTTTATTTATGTATATGTATCCGGAAATTGATGTGGCAAGATCAGACAGACAGACGACAGAAGACTGAAATGGACACAGAAAATTAGAAACCTCTCATATGCTAGAACAGCATAGTCCAAAACTTTCAGGCTATTCAGGCCCTTAGCTCATGGTGGTTTGCTGATCGATACCGCGCGCGGCCTAATGCTAATTATTAGTACTATTAGATGCATGCAGTATAATCCAAAAATCGGCACTACTACTCTAGATGCATGCATGCGTATGTATTAAGCAATAAGCATACAAATTTTGTCCAAAGAAAGTCAGCCATCGCCTCGCGCGGCCGGATTGGTTGACCAAGAGGGCAGGGCAGGGCGTGTAGCCAACTCATCCTGGCCAGACATGCTGGCGGCTACCGACAAACATTGCCGGGATCATCTCAGGTCTCTAGTAGTAGCTAACGAGCTAGAGAGCCCAACCTACAGGCTACAGCTACTGTATGTATGTGTATAATATATACTAGAAATTTCAATCTCTCTCCATCACATCACCATCACATCAATTTTTAACCGTTTGTATGAAGCATTAAATATAGGTAAAAACAAAAACTAATTACACAGTTTAGTTGGACATCACGAGACGAATCTTTTGAGCCTAATTAATCCATAATTGGATAATATTTGTCAAATACAAACGAAATTGCTACGGTGTCCAGAATTCTAACTTTTCATTTTCTCATCCCAATCTAAACGCGCCCTAGTATACTCTTCTCTATCCGTAACCTTCACATGGAGAACGAAGCCGCAGGCCCGCAGCCTTTTGAACTAATCATCACCAGAACTGAGAAAACATGTGTGTAAAGAACCGGCCGATGCAATGCAATGACCTGGTAAAATCGGTGCGCACGCATTTCCGATGATCGCTCACCGGCACGCTTACTGGAGCAGTGAAACGGGTCACCGACCAGACCGCCAGCGTCACGTAAGCCTGGAGTGCCACACGTGAAGACATGCAAACCTGCCGATGATTGGGCTTCGATTTGTCGCGGTCGTATGCGCGCGCGTGCCTCACCTTGCGTTTGTGCAGTGCAGGTGGCCAGTCGAGCAGTACGACGTACGTGTCCGGCTCCAACCGATGCACGAGCTCCGCCCAATCCAAAACCTCCGTCCAGAGACGGAGAGGCCCCTCGCTCCGGCCGTCCGGCGCCCGGTCAAAATCTGCCCCGCGCTCGGCAGGTCTTGCTTGCGCGCGTCGCCAAGGCCAAATCCACCGCAACCCAACCCAACCATTACCTCACCAAACCCGAACGAGTCCGGACCTCGGCCTCCAAACCAAACCCACGCTGACGCCACGGCACCGGCGGAACGCGACGCGCGCTTCGCTCGAATCGCCCGCGCTCCTATATTTCTCCTCGCCTCCTCCTCCCGCCTGGCCCCCCCAACCCCTCCGCTGCCGCCGAGTAGTGGCAGTATTCTATTCCAACATCCTCCCGGGGGAGCTGAACCAATTCAACACGCTGTGCGTGCGCTTGTGTCGGGCGGCCGGGCGGGGTCGCTGGTCGCAGGATATAAGCCGCGCGTAACAGAGCAAGGACGGGAGGCGGAGGGCGGGGCGAGGGCGAGGTCAGTCAGTCCTCCGATCACGCCCACACACGCGCGCGCGGAGGCATCAGCCGGCAGCCGGCAGGGAGGAAGACACAGCCCACAGCAGGCAGGCAGGCAGGCGGCGGAAGGCCGGGGCACGGAGCGGCCATCCACAGCCGCACATGCGAGAGGGCGCAGCGGCGCGGAGGCAGCCGCCGCGCGCACATGCCAAGGCGCCGCGCGGGGACTCTCCTCGTGCAATGAGTGGCGCCGCCGCCGCGAGCGCGACGTCGTGTCACCGGCTCGGGGTCGCGCTGCTGCTGGTGATCGTTGCCGCGGTTCTCGGTGGAGCCGAGGGGAAGGCGCACAACTACGAGGACGCGCTGCAGAAGAGCCTGCTCTACTTCGAGGCGCAGCGCTCGGGCCGGCTCCCGCACAGCCAGCGTGTCGCCTGGCGCCACCACTCCGGCCTCACCGACGGCCTCGAACAAGGGGTACGTTGCGTTCACGTCAATGGCACCGTCCGCCGCTGTCGTTCCACGTCTCACCGCGCGCCGGTGAACGCGCGACGCGAACCCGATCGGTTCTCCGATGAGTGTGCGTGCGTTCACACGCCGATCGGGCTAGTTCGCGTGGTCACCGGGCGTGGCGGCACGGCGGGGACGGCACGGCATCGAGGCTCTAGATGTTTGTGTTTCGGTGAATGGAACAATCTCAGCTGGGGTCCTCCAACTAACACGGCTGTCTTTTTCTCTGTGATGATGATGATGACGATGATCGCGCGCGCGCCACAGGTGGACTTGGTGGGGGGATACTACGACGCCGGCGACCATGTCAAGTTCGGCCTGCCCATGGCGTTCACCGTCACCATGTTGTCGTGGAGCCTGATCGAGTACGGCGGCGACGTCGCGGACGCCGGCGAGCTCGGCCACGCACTCGAGGCCGTCAAGTGGGGCACCGACTACTTCATCAAGGCGCACACCAGGCCTGATGAGCTGTGGGCTGAGGTAATTAAGACTAGATTTCAGTTACACAAATCCAACCGCGTCGATCATCTCTCCCAGTCGTCTCATCTAACCTGCCTGACCATGCCGGCGAGACCAGTTCTCTGTGACTTGGCCTCGCGTGCATGGGAAAGCTAGCTAGCTTTTACACACAACATGAAACGAAACGTGATGAGAGCTAGCTTGCTAGCTATAGAGACCAATTCAAATTCAATTGTTGCTTGTAGTTTACTGACTGGTTTCTTCATTCGCTACTTTTTCCTAACAAACATTCCAAACCACAATTGTATTATATATACTGTGGTATAATTAATTAAGTACGTATATAAAGCACACGCATAAAAAATCTGTTTCTGGTGAATAACAACAACCAGGTTAGGTGGCCCGCCCATTGAACGTACGAGACAGTAGCAATAAGTTATGGAGTTCCACATGGCATGGCATGGCATTGACATGGGTTCCATCCAAAGCTAGCTGCTCGATCCATCCCAAACTAAACCAGCAAGTTGACAAATTTTCGTGCGCGCAGGTGGGCGACGGCGACACGGACCACTACTGCTGGCAGCGGCCGGAGGACATGACGACGTCGCGGCAGGCGTACAAGGTCGACCGCGACCACCCGGGCTCCGACGTCGCCGGCGAGACCGCGGCGGCCATGGCGGCCGCGTCCATCGTCTTCCGCGACTCCAACCCGCACTACGCGCACCTTCTCCTGCATCACGCTCAGCAGGTAATAAATACAGTGGTGGTTTTTGCTATCGATTCCTGAAATTTACTCGAGAAAACGTGGGCTGGAAATGTGGTGGACTAGCGGTAGGACGCGTCTGGTACGCGTACCGAACTTTGGACTGTTGCGAGCACCTGCAGGCTGCTGTAGAGCCCGTAGTCAAGATGTGCCGGACATGGACAGTTTCGTTTGAGGTGCGTTCTTCCTTGTGTTGTCAGTCCTCGCCCCTCCTCCGCGGCAGGCACATGCCAAGTTGTGAACACGACGTTTTTCAGATGAGAGGTTTCTGTCGGTTCGTAGGGGATGCCATGTGGGGCCCGGGGAGCAGGCGCGCAACCTAACGCGAAAAGAATGGAGGGGAAAGCGAGCTAGCTACCATCTGGTGGACGTGGAAAGCCTCGCGGTTTCCTCCATGATTAGGTCGCCAGTTCAATCGCATAAACTGCTTAGAAACTAAGAAATGTAAACGTCATCATGTGCTTGCTAATTCAGCCAGTCCTTTTTGTTTTTTTTTTCTTTTCCTTTGTTTATTTTAGGAACAACGGAGCCAGTCGTGTAATACCTGCTACCAATAGTCTAAAAAAAAACCTGCTACCAATACGTGCTTTTTCCATGCCAATTATGAGACCAGTTTTGATTGATTGAATAAACTGCACCTGCTGCACGTTACCTAAATCATTTTCCTTTGCGTCTCTGCGCAGCTGTTCGAGTTCGCCGACAAGTACAGGGGCAAATACGACAGCAGCATCGCGGAGGTGAAGAGCTACTACGCGTCGGTGAGCGGGTACAAGGACGAGCTCCTGTGGGCCGCCCTCTGGCTCCACCGCGCCACCGGCAGAGCTGACTACCTCGACTACGTCGTCGACAACGCCGATAGCTTCGGCGGCACCGGCTGGGCCATCAACGAGTTCAGCTGGGACGTCAAGTACGCCGGCGTCCAGATCCTAGCAGCAAGGGTAAGTGACAGTGTACTGCACGTAAAAATGCCAGCACACAAAGAGACAGACAAACGAGACACTGACACGTGCACACACCTGTGCGTACTTGTTTCAGTTGCTGCTGAGAGGGGAGCACGCGACGCGCCACCGGAGCACGCTGGAGCAGTACAGGGCCAAGGCGGAGCGCTACGTGTGCGCGTGCCTGGGCCGGAACACGGAAGGCGGCGCGGACGCCAACGTGGAGCGCAGCCCCGGCGGGATGCTCTACATCCGGCAGTGGAACAACATGCAGTACGTGACCAGCGCCGCGTTCCTGCTCTCCGCCTACTCCGACTACCTCGCCGAGGCCGGCGTCCCGACCGTGTCGTGCGCGGGCGGCGAGACCGTGGCGGCGGTGGAGGTGTTCGCGCTCGCCAGGGCGCAGGTGGACTACGTGCTGGGCACCAACCCCAGGGGCGTCAGCTACCTCGTCGGCTACGGCTCCAAGTACCCCAACCGGGTGCACCACCGTGCCGCGTCCATCGTGCCGTACAAGCACAGCAAGGAGTTCATTGGCTGCACGCAGGGGTTTGACCACTGGTTTGGACGGCGGAGCTCCAACCCAAACGTGCTTGTCGGCGCGATCGTCGGCGGGCCTGACCGGCGGGACAGGTTCAGGGACAACCGGGAGAACTACATGCAGACGGAGGCTTGCACGTACAACACGGCCCCGATGGTCGGCATGTTCGCCAAGCTGCACCGGATGGCGCGGCAGGAGCGGGAACAGGGTCCGACGCCGGCGCCGGTGCCCGTGACGTCCACGGCGGCCGAGGTGTAAATAGATAGGATGTAGAGGGGGCTGTACAATTTTCCCCATTCTTTGGTTCATTTTTTTGGGGCTTTGAATTTCATTTTACACAGATCGAGGTTATTTGTATACAAGAAAGAAAAAGGAAAAGGGTGGAGGCATCGACTGTAAATTCACTACCAGTACATATGAGGAAAGAAAAAGGAAAAAAATTGACATTCTTATTTAACTTATTGGTAATTCTTGTCTGTACCTTCCCATCGGCGATTCTTCATTCGTGCAGTGCAGCTAAACAAAGAGCACATTATCTTTGCTAGCCTGGCGCTATCTAGCTTTCAATGCCAATCTGGCACCAGAAGATCACTAGATCAGCTGCAGAACAAGAAACAAAGGCACAAACACATGGTCAGACCTCAGAAGAATGGAAATAATGATGCTTTCACATGATTGCTGTCCTTTCTTTAGAGCAGCTTTCTTAATCATACAGTTTCTTTAGTCATATAAACTAGGAGTCAGTGAAGCGACTTCACCTGCTCTTGCGCCCGAAGAATCGTTGCTACACAAAATATACATGGAACAAATTATGCCACAAATTCACATGCTTCACTACCCTCACCAGAGCCCAATAAGAACACGATGGCAGTATCAAGTTATCAACAAGCATGTGTGTATTCCAGCCCAACAATGAATTGCAGTATATATATAATCATACAGCGGTATAGCACCACGAATGAATATTGTGGTTTAGTGTAAAAGAATGGGAACAAAAATGGTACATTGGGTGTAAAGAATACATTTCCCAGATTGATGGGAAGACTTACAACAGAATTGTACAAAACCAAAATCAACTGATCCGCGGCAACAAAATCCCACAGGCTGAGGATCCGAAAGATCAATACCTCCAAAACGATCAGGAAATGACAATCATCAATGACCTACATATTTCTAATTTTCTATAAACAACTCCGGTTCTCTTGATAGACACCGTCCATCCAAATCTTGCAGCTCTCTGTTCTTTGGTTCCAGATGTGTTCTTCCACAGTATCAGTAGCAGATGAGAACCTGGCAAGAGCATATGATGCTGATTGGCCACAGGTAATGAACAATCAACGTACTTAGTATCTCCCCCCATTTGGTGGTGCCGGTGGCAACCGGTTAGGTGTGCGTCGGCTGGCATCCCCATTTTCATGGCGCCGGCCTCGACTGTCAGCACTTCTTGACCTTGTCTCATGCTGTGAACTGGACCGGTCAACAGAGCCATTTGCTGCTGAGTCAAAGGCAGACTTCCAGTCCTCACCAGAGTGGCCAGGGGACGGTGGGCTGCTTTCTGCAAGTAAATTTATGTCCACTCAAGGTTAGGCTCCTTTTGCTACCCAGGCAAAAAAAAAAAAAAAAAACCTACAATAAACAGAAAGTACAACAAACATGCCATATTTACACCAAGCAATATCAATCTAGGTATGAAACTTTTGAGGAATCGATCTAGGTATCTAACTAATTAATTAGCTGGGCTTCTAGACAAAATTAATGAAATTGCGAAGGAACTTATGAACTAAGCATCATACTAAATTGTTACTAGCTCATTATATATACATTTCTGGAGTACAATGAAATGGATACCTATTACAGTTGCAATGTTTTCGATAATTATGATCATAACGAGACATTCATGTGCATACTGTGGCAAGAATTGACAGCAAAATAACCACCAGCTAACCAGGATATCAATCTAAGTATGTAGCTTTTGAGGAATCGATCTAGGTATCTAACTAATTAATTAGCTGGGCTTCCAGACAAAATTAATGAAATTGCAAAGGAACTTATGAGCTAAGCATCATACTAAATTGTTACTAGCTCATTATACATACATTTCTGGACTACAATGAAATGGATACCTACTACCGTTGCAATGTTTTCGATAATTATGATCATAACAAGACATTCATGTGCATACTGTGGCAAGAATTGACAGCAAAATAGGCATTGTTTTTAGTCCTAACCACCAGCTAACCAGGATATACCTGGAGGGCACCTGCCCAACCCAGTAAAAAATGGGATAAAAAATCTATGATTATGTATTTTCATATTTCTTGTCCACAGAAATGCTCCAAATACGGGAGTGGCCAGAAAGATGACTCAATAAAATGTTAGATAACCATAGTCATCATTTAGCCATCATTCGATGGGCTTTAGATATGTCAAAAAGGGAAAGGAAGTAGATACCCATTATGCAGCCAAACAATTCCAATTTTTACCCACTTTAATCCATCCTAGAGATCAATCATATAAAGATAGCAGTAGTAGATTTACCTCAGTTTTATTAAAGATATAGTCCATTAAAAATAAATGATCAGTTATGCTTAAGAGGATAAACCAATGTCCAAAAAAGGCCCTAGTTATCACATTTGCGAGCATCATGCAGATCAAGTATAGAACTTACCAGCTCCAGAACTATCATTCGCATATGAAGCTGCTCTATTGTCATGGATGCTGAGCTGGCGAGTGAGCTTTGACAAGAGGGATGACTGTTTTTGGTACTTTTCCCGCCTACGTTTAGCATTGTGGTCCTCTTGGAGTAGTTCTTCAATCTTTGCATTGCTTTGTGCACTAGAAGTGAGAAAATGTAACTGACTCAGAAATTAATTGTTAAAAGAAAATGCAATGACAGTGGAACAAAACATTTTCTTTTAAATACTTTAAAATACTAGCAACACCATACAATACAGGAGCACTAAGTGCAACAGAAAGAAAAAGTAAAGTGCATAAGTAAAATAAGAGCGTAATTTTAACAGATTTCTGCAAGAACAAAGTCTGAAAATATTCAAAAGAGCAAATACTCCATCTACAAGCAGATCCAAAGGGATTAGGGATTATGGAACAAGATTGACGTTGAACTTAGCAGATCGTTGAAAGTTGAATTTCAATTTGCATAACCACACAAATCTTAAGCAAATAAGGGCACATTGTGAGTAAAAAAGAAGTGGTAAACAAATGATAAAGCAAGACGAGAAATACTAATAACACACTATGCCTGCACTTGAGTGATGCATACAAGTTATAAGTGCAGAATACCAAAGACATGTGTGAGAAGCAATTAAGCACATATCAATTTGCAGAACACAGGCATGGATAAAGGCACTAATTCTGTCAGTTTCCTTATTTCTTATAGAATGTAATATGCAAAGCATCTAACTAAAAGGATAATAAGCAGACCTTCACATAGCCAGGAACCACAAAAAATATTTAGTTTGTTGCAGTTCCATCTAGATGGTACCTCCTTTTCTTTTTATATGGCATACAGTTTCGTAAAAAAAAACTCTGAAAATATAAGGCATTCATGTAAATTTATTGATATTTTTCAGGTTTTGCCCTCTTATAGTATATTCCCTCACCTGCATTCATGGTTAATACCTCGCTTGTTGTGGGTTTATTTTTCCTAAGGTTTTGTTGGTGCCCTTTGTTGCTTTGCCTGTGCTAGACTAGTTTCTTTGGCCTTGTGTCTCATAGTCACAGGTCATGTTGTTTGTGGAAGCCTAAGTTGCTCCGGTCTACTGCTCCCTTGGGGAGGGGGGTTCTTCTCCCTCCTTTATACTATTCCTTTTTTTCCTTTCTTAATGAAATGATGAGCAACTCTCTCGCGTGGCAAGCGGAATAATGGTTACTACTGCAATAACTGTTCACTCATGTTTCTAAGCTAAATAGGTGTGGCATGATCATCTCTTTTCTTTCTCTTGGTTCCAAGGCCTTATTAATCTTTGTGTGCATCCCAAATGTGTCTTACTATTTGAACGTAGCATATAATAATTTTCAGTGAACCGAAGGGAAAAGGAGTGGGAGCTCATTCAAGAAGGATAACTATCCCTAATTTATTTTTGAAGAATAACAACAAACCTTACTGAGCTGTACAGTTGGTTTAGCATATCTTCTTTTGATTTCTCCACTTGGCAAAGTACAATAGCCTGGTCATGCAAAATAAATCAACATTAATACATTATTCCATGAATCACAAGGTTCAGAGAATCGACTGAAGCTATGAGTATAAACCTTTGGAACATTTGCAGCCAAACTGTTCAAAACAGCTTCAACATAACCACGGACTTCTTGAGACATCCATCGAAGTTCTTCTTCAGGATCAGCAGGCTTCCGGGCCATTGTATCCTTAAACAGAAAAGAGTCGTAAGATGAGCAGTAAGATGAGTGATCTTGTGTTCGATACATTTAAACAAACATAATAAGGCTATAGTTTTAGCCTTAACAGATATCCTTTAGTGGATAGCAAGAAATTAGAATTGTCAAGTTGGTAAGTGGCTTGCAAAATGGTGTAGACTCCCTTGGCCACACCTTCCCTCTGTGCTTGTGTCCACATAATTTTTTTTAGCCAACTAACTTAGTCCAACTAGACATGTTTGCTTTGGGAAGTCATAAGCTGGCAGGTTCAATGCACCCACAACGTTCCAACTCCACATAGGCTAGATGAAAGGAACGGCCTTTGCTTTGGCCAAGGTGACGATTCTGCTAAGGCTTGAAGGTTAACAAAAAAAGGTACAGTGACACAAGCAATAAGCCGGCCAGAGCTTACAAGGGATCCATCTGAACGGCTTTGTCTCATAGAACCATCCTCAGTTGGACCCTTAACAGAGCCCCCTCTGCTTTGAATAACACCTTTTATCTTCTTGATCCATTCAATCTTGTCAGCCATACTCTCAGCCTTCAATATAACGGCACTGTGAGCTGCAAACATGAAACAAGCATTTATGGCAAAAATAAAAAAGCACCCCAGCCCCCCTCCCAAAAAAAATCTATACAGGAACAAACCTTTTAAGACACTTTTGTAGGCAACCCTGTTAGTAATCTTAAAAACAAGACTCGGCCCTTTCTCTTGTCCATTTGCCTTCTTTGAATCCTTAGAACTCTTAGAGACCTCTTCCTCCTCTATCTCTTCCAGGTTACATTCCTAAATAACACAGCAGATAACACTATTAAAAACAGGTTATAATGTTTCACATAGCCGTGTACATGTTGTCACTCAGTTCAGATATAAATTCCAACTTTCCGCAATGGGAAGACACTGCAATAAACATCTAGCTTCTGCTGATAATAATATAATATATACACAGCATATTATGACTGGTTGTACAAACTGTTTTCCTCTTTGTCATGAAACTATTTCGGAAAATATATTTGGTAAAAAATGATGGTGAAAGGTTTAGATTGGGGAACAATGGAACATGTAGTCCAGAGGGGCATCTATCAAACAGCGATTGTATTATTCAGAATATAAGTATTGACATCTAAGCATACCTCCAGGACAATGACACCTCGAAAATGTCTCTCTTCTTGCTTCTTAGTGTATCCAAGCTGGACAGGGCAAAGGATTATAGTAAATCATGTAAGCCATCTCAAATAAAAAGATAATAAAGATTAGCCAAAAAAATTCAAAAGTTAGCATTAAGAATAATCACGGTTGCAGGAAATCATAAAGGAGATTTATTAACCTTCCCACTCTTCTCGTTGAGAACAAACCATCTTTTGCTCCATTCATTATTTTTTGCACTTTTCTTCAAAAGGTAACCTGGTGAAAAAATATATATGTAACTGATTGAACTATGACACTGGCTCCACAAAGTTGGAAAATAAATAATAAAAATTATGGCTAGTAACACATTACACATAAATCTGAATGCATGCATTGTATACAAGTAGTAAAATGTTAGATAAAGAGTTCTGAATAAGTAAATAATTAACCAAATATGCTAAATGCTTATCAAAATGTTCATTCATTCTAATAAACCAAAATTGCAAGGCAACAAAATTTTAGAAAACCTGAAGTGTTCTGGTACAGTTACATAGAAAAAAAATGCACTGCCAAATTGCTATGCACCCTATGGCACATTATCATACCTGCAGTTATTTCGCCACCAGGCCCAGCAACCTGCAAATTTGGTCCCTCTTTTGTATCCTTATCTTGCTGATTGGATTTATCCTTCATTGATTTCAGGTTACCACCAGCTTCATCCGAACCAGTTTGGGGGCTTGAAGCCTAATGAATGAAAAAGAATGTTAATAGCCATAAAAAAAATATAATGCTGAGTCTAGCAGTCACTTAATTAGTATAGCTCTTAAGTACACAGATTTGTGCATCCTGAGAAAACAGGCAGAAGTCAAACCCGGTTCATCTTGGATTGTTCTGCATCATGTCCTTTCTTAGATGATCTGTTATTTCTCAACTCATCCTCACGACGCTGTCTTTCCATTCTGCAAAACATACCAAGACAGATGTATACTGAATGAAGAGGAAGATTGCTCTATGAAATTTATAAACTTGCACCACAGCAAATTTAATAAAATAGGCAAGATATTTGTTCAAAGAGTATTAACCTTCTTTGCACTAATCGGATGAAGTGTTGTGGAGGAACAAAAGCTCTCTCCATATCAACAAGTGCAACCACCATCTTTTTTGCATCGCTTTTGAAAGCATCTAATGCATTAGATGCAATTGCAATGACCTTAACAAAGGAATGTCATGTTCAGAAATTAGGCTTAACATGAATCATAAACACAAGTAGAAAAAAGGAGGGAAAGCTGATTACAGCAGAAGAGTAAAGTCATACCTCCCGCTTGAATGGAGGGTATCTTCCTAGTCCGGGTGTAGCATTTGCAGCAGCATTTACTATGTCTAACAAAACTCGGTGTACCTAGTGTGTTGATAGACACAATAATTAGTTAGCATATCAGAAGCTACAAAATCAGTTGAGTATTTGTGGACATAGTTTAAAAAATACAAAATATATCATAACCGTCTTAAATTTATCTTCACCCAAATACAGAGAAAAATCAGATCTAGACAAGCAGGTAGCTTTAACTGTATGTATGAATTCTATCAATTAAAACACACCTCTTCAACACAGAGTCGAGATGGCTCCTTGGCCATTTCCAGAACTCCTTTTATTAAGGATCGTAAACCCTTCTCTGGAGATATCAAATAAGGTTGATAGCCATCCGCTTCCAACACAATCTAGAATAAGAAGAGAATTTCACTCACCATAGGCCAACATAAATGCACAATGTATAATTAAATATAGAAGATTTTACCCTCTTCACGTTGTTCAAATCAAAATGCCTGTCCAATGGAAGTTGTTTGATCCTATCTGGAAACTTGCCCTCAAAGCTTGCAACTATTTTCCAACCGGAACCCTTTTGAGTGGAAACAGTGCAACAATCTAGTAATCAGTTATTTCATTTGGCAACATCTTAGATATAATGAGAAAGCCACTAACAGGGCTCATCACTAACCTCACCAGAAGTGATATGAGCAAGAAATTTATCTTCAAATTCTCGACATAGCTCCAGAGCAACTGCTCTGGTTCCTTCAGCGCTTTCTACCATCTGTTCTCCTAGCCTTGCAAGTTCATCTTGCACTATCTGGGATTTACCCTGAAGTCTGAAATGGATGCGTGCAATTTAAGCATTATGAGCTAAACTCAACTGGTAGATATAATAGGTGATCCGTAAAAGTTGCACAGTTCATTGGCTCAGTGACTAATAGAAACTGAAAGGTGCTTCAGGGGCAATCATCAAAGTGACATTTTAGTAGTCAAGCAGAAGCTGTCGTCTGTCGATGTATCACTTTTTCACATGGCGTTCCTCTTAGTATTTAAATGATGGCACTATAATCACATATGCAAAAGTTGTGGCAGGATCACTGAGGTGATGCATGTAGATTTTATTTGGATTTAACTGGAAGGTCAGTACAGAGAAGAACATTTGCAATCATACAATTCTAAGATGTTCCGTCAGATGAGAATTAAATCAACCCTCAAAAGTTTAATCAACATCAACATAATCTAGTGCCAATAAATAAGTGGTATAGATCACTCTCCTTTCTATAAATAAATAAAGGATATCTGAAAATCTTTATATTTCAGAGACCATCATGGGGATTTGCAGTTGGTAGACATCATATAAGAGGATGTGCTTCCAGTTTCAAATTTGTTCACATGATCACATCTATATATCAATGGTTTGACAATCATGGTCAGTAATTGACTTGAATGCCCTGAACCAATTAACTTTTTTCTTTATTTCCTGGTTGTTCTTGGGCCGCAGAGTTATGATGCCTTTAGAATTAGAAGCAAAGCACAGGATGATCAACATAGCATGCATACCCGGTCAACAAGTTTGGCAGACGAACTTTCATCCGTTTACGTATCTGCTTAGCAATGGTATCCACAAGAGCAATTCTTCCCAGCTTGCTCTGAGGTGCACCAGTTAGGATGGATTTAAGGGTCTCAGCCTCAGCTTGCCAAGCTGTTTCCAGTGAATTATCGGACCCAACTGATCCTGATTGAGCAGACGCAATTGAGACAGACTGCCCAATTAGAGCAACCCACTCAATATCAGCTGCTGCTCGTGGGGCACCCTTATTGGACAAAATGGCCTGAACACAAGAAACAGTTTTTGCATCTGCAGCTGCTTGATCGATTTTGCTTAAGACACCTATTGTTCTAGTTCCTGCAACAGTTAAACAAGAGGAAATATCAATTGGTATTGAGAGTGTGGCTATGCTATTGTGGAGGACATGACCAAATTAGAGTGACAGACCATCTGGATCAATGTCCTTTGCTAGTCTAAGAGCTCGAGAAGATGCAACATCAGCTGCTTGCATTGCTGGTATCACGACAATCAATATTGCATCATTGTGCCCAGCATATTCACTGATCTGAAATGAGAAAAGTAGTAACCCTTATAAAACATAACTGAGAAGACACAAAAAAATGTAAGTCTTGTTGAGTGTGGTGGGCTAAAGCGCAAGCATGTGTTTCCTTGAAGGCCAAACAACAAAAGACTCATAAGTGGAAAAAAACAAATATTGCTGCTTTTGTGGGCACTCCATCAACTGACTATGAGTTGAGCAGAGGCCAACACTAAAAAACTGTAAAGATTACATAAATGGAAGGTTGTCATTTTGATGCTTAGGCTGGGTTTTAACCTATTGGTCAGCACTCTCCCAGTGGCTAAATATATGGGTTAAAGCGAGACCAAGGTTTCTTGGGAAAAAACCATTGGTTTTGCTATGCTTACATAATAGTCTATAATTTCAAAGGATGCCCCCACCGCCACCCCCACCCCCCTCCAGTTATTATTTATTACTTCCTCTATTCCATTCAATAATATTCCAGTTATAATAGTGAATAGTTATACCATCAATTATTCTAGCAAGTCCCAAACCTTCCTGAGTAGTTGATGACTAATGACAAAAGCATTGCCAAAAGTACTCACCGTTGAATCATCCATAACCCGTTGGTCTATGCCAGGTAAATCGATCAATTTCAACGGAGGAGCTGGACAAGCAGACAACAAAGATAACACAATGTGACATTATTTGCAAAGAGCCCAGAAAAAAAGGACAAAGTACACAAAAGCATCTAGCAGTGTATTGTAATTATCAGATATTGAGCTGAGCTCATTCAGTGTAGTGTTATTATATTTCAGTAGACCGATGCACTATCCTTCAATAAAAATAGCATACAACAAAAGACTCATTGATAGCATCTCTCCTTCAAAACCATATCATCATATCATTTCAGAACTAAATGAAACACAGAAGGTAGAAGACTTTAATGTTCTACAGCTAGAAGTGAAGTATGAAAGCGTTCCGAATCCTTAGCAACATTGCCCCTAAGGCCCTAATGCATGCCCATTTATCCAGCTTATTACCGAATTAGCAGCATTGCCCAATTACAAGAGAAAAGTACAATCAACACGAACCTGTACTTGTCCGCAACTTAAGGTAAATCTCATCGCTTCGGCTTCTCCCAGATCCACTGGATGCCCCTTTGCTAAGCCTATCCTGAAGTGAATGTCGGAGTGCACCTGCAGGCCACACCACAAACAAAAAAGCGGTCACCAAACTCAGTAAAACGACCAGCCGCGCCCATTGCCAGATCTAAGTATCTAACTATGCGTGCTGAGATCTCACTTACTTGCCGACACCTGCTGCGACTTGCTGTCGATCTGTAGGACGATGGACTTGCTGCTGAGCCCCGGATCCCTCGCCAGGTCGACCACTATCGGCGCCCGCGTCGCGCCGTTCTCCCCCGTGGGCTGCAACACCACGGCAACCACCACCGGAGTATCACGTAAGCGAATGCTCACAGCAGAAGAGGAGGAGTTAAGCGTGACGCACTCACCAGCACAGGGTGGCCGATGAGGCTGTTCAGCACGGCCGACTTGCCAGCTCCCTGCACGGAAAGGGAGCAAACCGGATTGAGTCAGATCGGAAGGCGGGGGCGGCGAGGGGGTTCGAGCTCGCGCGGCGGGCGGCGGGCACTTACGACGTTGCCGAGCGCGACGGCGTTGAGAAAGGTGGAGGGGCGGCGCGAGGCGGTCTCGTCGGAGGGGTCATCGTCCGCAAGGAGCGAGGCGGCCTGCCGCATGGACTCGGAGAGCTGGACGAGCTCGTCGATTGCCTCCATGGCTGCCGCCGACGACATGGCCGCAGGGATCTAGAGGGCGGGCGGTCGGGGAGATCTCGGGGTGGTGAGCTGGGAATTTTAGGGAGTTGCGGGTGCGGACTGCGGAGAAATTGAAGGCAAGACGGGCACTTGGGTAGTCGTTGCCTGACTGCTTTTCAAGTGACGGGACCAGCGACTCACCGGTGCGGTGCGGTGCGGTGCCGGTGTGGGGGCGCTTCGTTTGTTCGGGCACGTCGGCCGTTGGTCGGGTGCTGGGCTGCTGGCGTGCTGCTGCGGCTGTGGATTTTGGATCTGGCTCCCGAGCCGATGAGTTCGTAAACGAAGTGGAGCGGGGCTTCAAAAATTGTTTTGGGATTTGGGCTACAGAAGAAATTGGCAAAATGGCAACCGGATACTTTGCATTTGCGGACGCCCATCGACAATCCTTCAAATGGTCTGGAATCCTCCGCAGAAAAGCGACTTTGAAGAACCAAATCAAACATCAAAGATCAAACTCTAGATGCCAACACCAAACTTGGTAAGACTGATAGTTGTGGTGCTGTCTATTATTACAATATTATGGTGTAATGACAGGTAATCATTTAACCATGTAAACTACTCCCTCCATTATCTTTTGTAGGGCGTAGGAAGATTTTTCAGTTTTGATCTTTTGTTGAGTCCAAGGATCAATCAATCATCTGTAAGTCATTATTATGTTTATTTAGTTGTTTATGTCTTATTTTGCAATTGTGGGCATGTCTCAAGTCCACTATAGAAATATAGCTTTTGTAGGCACATTTGTTTCTAGTATCCAAAACGTCAAAACCATCCGGTCATTATCTACACCGACTAAATGTTAAATGAATGAAGACCATTTAGCATATACTCCCTCGTCCAAATTATAAGATGCTTTTTAGCTTTTTAAGCACATCTATTTTGCTCCATACATCTAAAGTGTACTATATATAAGGTCCGATTTTAAATGCTCGAAGCGTACATCTTTTGTCCTAAGAAGATGGTATTCTAGTTATGAATCTAGACAAATAAATGTTTATTCAAATCCATAGCTAGAATGGTATTCTTTTTGGTGTAGGGTGTGTATGATGGGCAACTTGTTTACTACATCAAGCACCCATAGGCATAGTTATTAGGATCAATCCGGATATTTGGACTAACAGTTTGATTGGTCTAATTAGTTATAATACCGGTTCATAATTGTTCAATATTACTATTTCATTTCTAAAAAACAACTACATGGCAGAATGATGAGGAATACGTGTTCAAATCTTCCACGACTTGCTTTTACTCCTATTTCATCATATTTGCTCTCTTCGCACATAGTGATGTCACTTGCTCTTGCCTCACGTGGACGGGATGTTTGCACTGTCTTGGAGTGGCTCCGTATAACAAGTTTTGCCAGTTTCTCTCTAAAGTGTGAACCATCAGACACTATAGTTTTAGCACTCTTTTTAGCCACACCATTGGTTTGATTGGTTCTAATACCATGTTGTTATGACATCAAGCAAACAGACTCTCGATAATAAGTGAATAAATATGGAAATATTGATGTGACTAGTGATGTGCAACTGCATGAAAAGTGATAAGAAATTAATGATAAGGTTGATAGGAAAATAAGGTGAAAATTTGACTTTTAGTCTGAATCCCTTATTTGGTTTGTGGAGACAAATAAAATGGGGAGTATTCCCTATTCGGTGGGTAGATTTTTGAACTTGAAATCATGACAAATCATGCTGAATAGTGATGATGCACTTATCTTTAGTTAAAAACGCAGATCCTACCTCTCCTTTAGAGAATTGATTAGTGTACTCTCTAAACTATAGTTTTTCTTTTCACCAAAACTCCCCCTCCTATAAAACACACATATAAGTACTTTTCAAATTTTTATTTAACTCTATAATATTCCATTCCCTCCTTTCAATTACCTCAACCAAACATTATTTAAGTCCAATCCTTCGTTTCCTCTTTTCATTTTTTTTAAATGTTTCCTCAGTTACCTTCG